>CM044316.1:56472500-56572500 GCA_024291935.2 Okapia johnstoni | reverse complement strand
ACATAATTTTTATCATCTCTCATTTCACTACTTCCTCCTAAGGATTTCTCTGCTGATGGTGGCACCTTAAGCCTCAATTTTCACTTAAAATTGAATAAAATTAAAAATTTTACTTAACCCACTCAGCTGAGGTGGATTCACAGGCTACCAGGAAGCAGTAATGGGGTGAAGGAGAGGTGTTCAGAGGAGCTCTGTTGATGGTAGGCAGCCAGGGGTGATAATGGTGGGCGGGCAAATGGGCCATCATACCCAGTCGCTTTCTCATGGTCTCTTGCTCTGATCGCTTTACTGTTGTGGACTTTCTGATGCCTGTTCTACCCCACTGTTGAGTATCGATGGTGGACAGGGCAGACATTTTTATTGCCTTTGTTATTAGTTTGTTTTTGAAAGAGCTAAACTTTGGCTGCTTGGTGACTCTAGTGTGATAAGAAGCGTGTTGATCCCTCCCTGAAAAACACTTTTTGACTCACAGGAACTCCGCTTACTACAACCATTACCTTTTATTTATGTTTGTCAGTCGCTGGGCAGCTAACTAGACTGTGGCATATGGATCCCCAAAGGCGAAAGAGAAAGACTCCAAATGCTGTTTGCTGCCTGAAAAGGAGTTCATATTTATGATTTCGTCTACCCCATATTGTGAGTTTAAATGTGGCAATTTTCAAGCTGGGAAAACAATTTCCATTAACAGATCCTGGGAATGTACTCTTTAGTCATTCACATAACTTTATGGGCCAACTCTTTCTCTTTTCACATGCTCACTCTCAACAAACAAAAACAGAAAAATCCCAGAAATCAAACAGAGAAACAAAAAAGAAATGGACTTGAGGTTTGACAACACAAAAGGGCATCAATGGGCCCTGAGATTTTTTTAGTGCAGGGATGTACAGTCACTGCCCAGGTTTTGTTACCCTTCCTTCTTCTCTCCCTCTCCATTTTAAGAGAATATAGGTAGAAAGACTCAAAGTGGAAGGGGGTGTTGGTACAGTGACAAAGGAAACTGGGCATAGGAAGGGAAGATGCAGGGAACAAGTGAGAGAGAGAATAAAGATTAGGGTTACCATGTCCTTAACTCTCATTTTTGCTGTGAGCTGGGCCTCCCCAAATAGACTGTTGGATCCTTGGAACACAGACAATGGTTCTTGTATTTTTAGGCCTTTCCCCACCACAACATTTAGTACAAGCTGCTCCATGCAGTAGAAGAGCTTGAGAAACACTTAACTTTCCTCCAAATGAATGAATGGACAAAATTAAATGCACTGTCTTCTTTCATGTTTCTAACTCAGTTCTCTGGCAAACTCACCTATCTGGAACATAAAAAAGGACTTGATAGTGTGCACAGAACATGCACAAGGTTATGGGGTGATCACTGTACTTGTTTTATTGAGGGCTGATTGTGGGCCAGACATTGTATTAAGTGCTTTACATGCATTGTTTCATTTAATCCTATTTGGTTGTCATATTATTGCTGTTTTCATCCCACAGACAGATACATAACTTGCCTATGCTTCTAACCCAGCTCTGTGTGACTCAAGTCCATGTATATAACCAGTGTGCTTCCCAGCTTTCCAAAGATCCTTCTAGTGCTCACTTAGGCCTTTTGGCCCCACACTTGTTGAATCAGTTTAAAAACTTTTACTTTGCCTACGGCTCTAACACCCAAGGGTCTGTAGTCTCCAAGCAGAGCAAAGGCAGCCGATGAGAAAAACCACCTCGTAAGCCATTTCAGAAGATGCTAGTTTACAACTTGACTCTTTTTTTCCTTTTCTTCCTTCTTTCATCCCTTCCAACAAGAATGATGGTCCCAGAATGATGATCACCTGCAGCTAACTGGTTCTGGTAAACTGTCCTATAATACGTGTTTTCCAGAAGATCCACTATATTGTAAATCAGTGCCATTGGTAATTGATAGTGATACTATCCTTAGAAACAGGTTATTCCCAACATGTTCAAATAGAATTTAAAGAGGTATACATTTGATTGGCAAATATTCCCTCCTAAAAATATTACATTAAAATGAAAGCTAAGAACTTAATAAGAACCCAGAATCATGTAGAATCCAGGATCCTGTATAGCAGAGGCCATGCTCCTGACTAGCAGTAGTTTCTAGACATCTAGATTTCTTGGATGAGGAAAAAAAATAAAGTGCAGGTGGGAGAACTAACACAGGTGTACATTAAGTGTTAATTTTGCTAAATAAAAATGTTTAAAGAAACCTCTAACATCATCTCCCTCTAGTTGAATTAAGGACATTTGAAGAATCAAAGAAACAGAAAGGATGACAGAATAAATTTAGACACACTATTCTTTATTCCCTCTATAATTTGAATAAAAAACAGAATTGCAAGGATCTTGCACGCTTAGTCATTCAGTTGTGTCTTACTCTTTGCAACCCTTTGGACTGTACCCACCAGGCTCCTCTGCTCATGGGGTTTCCCAGGCAAGGATACTGGAGAGGAATACTGGATGTATCTTAGCAAGGCATTTATAAAGGCCTCAAATACTGATGGTTATTACATCTACTTGTTTGATTAAACCTATCTCTAGTTGAACTTTTCTTATGCCAAATCCTGTGCTTGGAACATAGAAAAACAAGCAAACCTAAAGCAAACAAACAAAAGCAGAATCAGGTATGGTCCTAATTCGGCAGAGTTAACAGTAATCTGAAAATTCCCAGATTTAGACAAATGTTCAGTGAAAAGGTGATGATTGTCCTGGGTCGTTAGAGGATGCAGCTAGGCTTGTAATCACTGACATGGTGATTGATGTGCATGCCATTTACTCCCCAAAAGGGCCAGTGAGCAGAAGACACCCTCAACTTCCTGAGCCCTGACCTTCAGTCACAGGAGCTGATGGACCCAGGGAAGCCTTTGTGTCAGTGAATTATCTTGGGAGGGAGAAGTTAGAATTCTGGAAATATATTCTCTTGGATAACCTTGTACTCAACTTTGTATTCAACTTTGCCATGGTGAAGAAGTATATTATCATATACTTGCAGGAAAATTAAAGTTTGGAAAAAGCAAAAACAGCCAAGGGAGATATTTCAGATGATTTTAATTGGGCCTCAACTTATAAAGGGCTAAAGACTGTATTTGGGGCTTTGATTCTAAAGCAGTTGTTCGCACTTCCACTCTTTCCTTCAAAACCTTGAATTCAACCATCTGAGCAGTGCTGGATAAAACAACCGTTGGAGCTGACGCCCAGCCTGCAACGATATGCTTGGCTTCTCCTCCTGCAAAGGAAGCTTTGGTTTTTATCAGACTAGGCTGCTAGGCATCCTGCTCTCCTTCAAACAGTATGTTTCTTCCTGTTTCTCTGAACTTGCATCTTCCTGTTCTCCCGAGTTCTTTCCTAATACCTGGTTATCCTACAATGCTCCCCATGTTTTGCCTGAATTTTTCCTTAAACAGTTGAGTTTTCCTTTAAAATTCCCTGCTATGACTTCCCTGGCAGTCCAGTGGTTGAGACTTCACTTTCCAATGTAGAGGGTGTAGGTTTGATCACTGGTTAGGCAGCTAAGATCTCACTCACCTCGTAGCCAAAAAAACCAGAACATTAAATTCCCTGACAGCTAGCAACCAATTCACTGTACTGCCCACCACAGTTGCATGTGCATTAGCCTTAGCCTTTAGCTCAATTATAAAGCCTTTGGAGTAAAGAGTCGATGTCTTCAGATCAACTTCCCAAATACTTTATGAGGGCCCATTAAGTGTCAAGTACTATGCTAGGTACTTAGTAGGGATACAGAATACCTTGATAGGAATAAAGTTGTAAACCTTATCTTTCAAGGAACATACAGTCCAGTGTAGAAGGGAGAGAAGTTTCTCAATAGTTCATGGAAGACTATATATGATTTTAGGATAAAGGGTTATGAAAGTACCAAAAATAGAGAGGTTAATTCTGACAGTGGGTGGAAGTTAGGAAACCTTTAGGGACTGCTTTGTGCAAAGGGAAATCAGAAGCCTCGATATAGGTATTACAGGGCCTGGGGAGTGTGGTCATGATGAGGGGAAGATGAGGTTACAACAGCTGAGTCCCAACCATTAACATCCCTGAATACTAACAAGTCAACATTGTACCTGTGGGCCAGGGAGAAACAGTCAGTGTTTAAGCAGGAAGAAGCCTCAGACTAGCAGCCCTTCCTTACTCAGCACTTGGTCCTAAGTAAATAGGTATCAACTAATTAGCTGATACAATGACTTAAATAAGAGAAACAGACAACATCAAAAGTAACCCTGGATCGAGAGATGACAGAGATAATGGGTCACTGCAAAGTAAACAGGGCTCACTTGAAAATTTGGGATTGATTGTTAGTGGAAGATGAATTAAATTTAATCTCTGAGATGCTGGAGGGCAGTATTAGATCAGGGAGATGAAGCCACAGCGACACAGATTGCTGCTCAGTAGGGTGCCAAACTTTGGAATTGTTGAAGCTCTCTGGGAATTGCTATTTGAAAAGTGTCAATTTGGTAAGATATTGTTGGTGGGACAACTGCTTGTCAGAGAAAAAAAATGGAAGGAATTCATGAGCTAGAGATAAAGTTGGGATTCAATCAGTGTATCCCAGAGAGCTGGTCCAATGAGCCAGACCGATTGGTGATGAAGCTTTTACTCATCAATGGGAAAATGAGAAAAGAGCAGGGTTGTATAGTGAATTTTTAGGTAGTCGAGCTTTTCCATTGAAAGGACAATCCTTTATGTTCAACTGATGATTTCTTGCCTTCTTTTTTGGTATTAACACATTTCTTCTCTTACTAAATGACGTTAATGAGGGATGATAATTTCTTCTTTTGTTTCTTTCCATATCTTTCCTTGGCAAGATATCCCATTGTCAAGTGTACCATGCTACCCTCATTTCCTTTTTGGACATTGATGATCCATGACCTCTCTAGTCTGGGAACCACTGGGCTTCTAGGGGAAGACTTCAAGGGGCTCTGCATCTGCCTTCAGGAAGGGGGAGTGCAGTTACTGATGAGTGGAGGTTTGAAGACATTGAGGGAGAGCCATGAAGGGTGGGAATTTCCATGCCCTGAATTAAATGTCAGTATACAACTAAGTGAGGTTTCCGAGGGGCTCAGTGGTAAAGAATCTGCCTGGCAATGCAGGAGATGCAAGAGATGCAGGTTCAATCCCTGGGTCGGGAAGATCCTTTGGAGTAGGAGATGGCAACCTACTCCAGTATTCTTGCCTGGAAAATTTCATGGACAGAGGAGCCTGGTGGGCTATAGTCCGTTGGGTAACAAAGAGTTGGACACGACCAGGCACACACACATACACAAGTGAGCATGGTCATTCTAACTCTTCCTCCCATGAGGTTTGAGGCTTCTGAGGCCCAGGGTGCTCTGTGTGTGCAGAAGGCCTGGCTACCTCCTTTCTTTTTTATGCTTCTCCCTGCACTGGCCATGGCCTGTGGAGAAGGAGGTGGAAACCACTTCTGCTGAGGGTTTTGAGGAGCAACCTTCTCTGGTTGTTTCTGTCCCTTTGTTGAGATCAAACCAGGCTCATTTGGCTGGCAGTGAGAGACAGAACTTTGGCCAAGAACATGAGCTTGTTTGACCTGCTATGCCTTGTGGAGATGGGTGGTTGAGTCTAGGACAGGACTAGGTGTTTGGAAACCTGAATCCTGGACACCATTCTCTTAATTGGACAGTGGTTTCTGAGACGCTGTCTGTCCATAGTCCAGTCTGTGACATCATCAGTATGGACCATGTAAGGGAAACACCATCTCTGGGCAAAAAGCTAAGGGTTCATAGGACTATACTGATCCAGTAGCTTGGGGTGGTAAGCAAAGTGGGAGAGGTGAACCGATGACCAAGCAGAAAGAGTGGGTTATATCAGGAGCCTCCATGAAAATGCAGACATCCTCAGGTCTCCTTCAGAAATACAGGTAGGCTCAAAGTTGCCTTCACATTGGCCATTCCAGGTGGTTTTTTCCTTGGTTGAGTATACCCAAGTGATAGATAGTTCTGTGATCTTATGAGAAGGACTGTTGGCCAGGCAGTGAGTCAGTCAGAACACAGAGGTTTTGTCTTTGGTTTCTGACTCTACAAAACAACACAAAGGAATTGGTTTAAAAGGAAAAAAGGGAAAAAAGCAAAACACGTCTTGCACTCTGTTCTGTCTTCACTCCGGGGTGGAGGAGAGTCTGAAGGTCTGATTCAAGTCTCTCACTCACTCTCTGATCAAGTTATATGACACATCCTATAACTATCCCTAGAGTGACCAACTGGTTCCCGATGGCCTGGAGGTTTCCTGGCTTTAGCACTGGAAATTGCACATCCAGGGAACCTTCTCGGTGCTGGGCAAACCTGGACAGCTGGTCACCCTAACTGTATCTCAGTTTTCTACTTGTAACATGGGAATAATTCTCCTGCCTCAGCTGCCCGTAGTGTGAGAATCAAATGAGATGGCAGAGGTGAAAGTGCTTTGAGATTAAATCTGGGCAAATTCAAGTGACTGGATTGGATGTGCCACAAAAGCCATACCCTGGTGTGTTGGTACATGCTCGGCATGGCACACTTGGCCACTGTGGAACCTATTCATCTTTCAAGCCTCTAATGTATGTTATTCTCTGCAATGCTTCCCGTGATGACCCAGACAGAATGGATCTAGCCTTCCTTTCTTTCCTGCTGTACTTGATGCTCCGACATAGCAGACTCGAGACTTCATTATCCGTCATCTACTCCTCCAGCCAGATTGAGATCTCTTTAATGGTAGGGACACCATAGCTCACACAGTAGCTGCTTGAGAAATGTTTGCTGAATGAAGGAATGCTTTTCAGTTTCTAAGACAGATGTTGTACCACCTGTTAACTGAACCCTCAGAAACTAGTTTTACATGTGTAACATATGTTTCTGGCCCTGTAATTTTCTTTAGGGTCCTATGGCTAAGATTATCTGTTGAAGCCTAGAGATCCAGATGGGGACCTGAGGTCTGGCCCCTCCAGCCAGGGATTCTACAGACAGAAGGCATTTTGAAGGCATCTTTGACCCCCAGGCCACCCCATATTGTGAGAAGCAGGTGTCACCAGTTCATTGGCAGCTCATAGTAAACCACATCTGGTCCTGTAATGCAGGCCCATTTGCCAGCAGCAGCAGGCAGGCGGCTCTGTGTCAGCCACCTCAGAGATGCTTGACAAAAGATAATGGAGGGAATGAATGAAAGTCTTCCCACAAATAATAGAGGGAGTGGAAACACCATTCAGGATGAGAGCCAGCCTACTGGCCTCATCTAGGCCACCTCTGGTTCAATGAAAGGAAGAAAAGCTGGGCTCATTCTAAGGACTGGCTATCAGAAGACAGACGTCAACGTGAAAAGAAGGCTGGGCAGACCAGCAGGACTATTTTCTTCATGACTTTAAAATGCACAGGGTCAGAATGTAGGAGAATGGTTTCCTCCAGTTATAGGTAATGGCTCCCGAGGACGAGAGGCAGCTCTGATCTCCCACGTCCTCCCGCTGGGCCTGAACCTGTCTCCAGCTCTCTCTCCTCCTCCTCCCCCTCTCCACTACCACCTCCAGCCCCTCATCTCTTCCTTCAGCAGCTCCACTCCTATCTGTCTTGTAAAATGGGATTCCGTGAGAGATTTTCTATGAGAAAACGACTCCCTTGAGGAAAAACAGTGGAATACAGATGGAAAACGAATGCATGAATTAGCATCCTTTTCACTCTTGTACTGTACACTTGATGTATCTTTTACCTGAAATACATCCTCCCCATCACTGTTTTAAGGCCTCGTTTAGGGACTGCCGCTTCCTGCTGGAGGTCTTGCTAGAACTAACCCCTACCTGCATGCTTTTCCCACAGTGCCTTATCTGTTGATTGTTCAGTCAGCTGATCTGTCTGTCCATCTGTCTGTCTACCTTTATGATACTTCCTTTCTTCTTGGCATTAGTGTTAGTTGTTACTGTATGTCCTCTCTTTCCTTCTCCCTTAGCTGTGATGAGCACTCAAAATTTCAATAGTTCATAGAAGAATCACTATTTCTTTTTAAAAAATGAGAAGTTCTGGCAATGTTTCCATATGGCATTGCTAGAGCAGAACTGAGCGGAGCCTGTCCCCTCTACATAGGCATATACTCTTTTGTTCACTAAGTCCCCACCAATTCCCTAGAGACTGTCAGTTTCCCATTTACAGCGTAGTGGAGTGGATAAGGGCATAGGCTCTGAAGCTGCACTGTCTGGGTTCAAATTCTGACTCTGATATCTACTACCTGGATGACCTTTGATAATTTACCTAACCTCTTGGTGCCACTGATTGATTATCTGTAAGAGATTCTTAATAGTACCTATGTCACTGGGTTTCTGTGAGGAGTACATGAATTAGGGAAGGCATGTGAAGACTTGGCGAGTCTTGCCATATATATTAATACCTCAGTAAATATTTAATTACTATTTACCCTAGTATTTGCACTGTGGTTTTGTTTCTTAGAGTAGAGGAAGTATTGCCTATACTTAGGCCTCTGTTGAAAATGAGGAAACTACATGCATATTTACCCCTAGTCCATTTCATTCATTTTCTTTTCCAGGCCCCTGGGGGCGTGCAAAGTTGCAGTCCCTGCATTAGATCTTGGAGGTGCCACTGTTGTGATGTATTCATCTTTGCTTTCCTTAAAAGTATGTACTTAGTGCTTTGAGAATATTATACTTGGGGTGTTGGTAGAGTTCAGTTGCATGATCGTGGTCATATACTTTCATGCTGCGTCTAGGAAGATCACTGGTAACAGTGAAAGGCACTATTAAGTCCCTTTAAAGAGCTGGTTCATTTACTTTGTGTTGTATGGTCTATGCAGCAAGACTAGTATTTCCTGGTTCTCTGAAGTAGACAGAGCAAACACATCAACTAATTTGATAACCTGCTCATAAAGTCACAATATACATGGAAGTTGGCTGGATAGAAATCAGTCCATGTGACATGCAATCAATAGGAGTTTCCTACAAGCTACATATTCCTTTAGGTTTGTGGGACAGTTGGCCCTTGCTTCACTGAATTGTATTTTGAATTATAGGTGGAGAGAAATAAAAAGCAGTAAGAGGAAAGAGACTGGAGTGGGAAAAAGTAGTGTTTATGGGACACAGGGAGACTGGCTTGACTAATGCTATGAATTTTTTTTTTTAAACATTCTTCCAGAGAAATAAATTTCATTCCCATGGGAATAGAGAATATGATTAAGAGGTCATTATGCTCTTTTTCTGCTAGTTGTCTGTGCTGAGGAGGGATGAATAATATATGTAAATTTTCCCTCCTGACTTTCTTTTGTTTGAAAACTGCTGGCTTACTACCCCCATCCAGTTGGGAGGATGTGGTTTCTTTGGTTAAAGATTCACCTGAGTCTTTGTCCCTTATCCTCCCCAAGGGAGAGACTGATTAGGTATGATGATCCAACCATGATTGCAGCCCACAGGACCATTCATAAGATGTTCCTGAAACAGATGACCCAGAATTTCTGTGCTCAACTCAGGACCACTCCCTACCCCTTCGTTTCTACCTCCAGACAAATAGATGGAAGCAATGGCTTTCAGCTAAATGTTTGTGATACCCACTGTAAAGGGAATAAAACTATATATCTAAACAGTTCTGTTTCCTGGTATCCTGCAGTTTCTGCCCCTTTGCAATAAAAGGAAGCCAAGAAGGGTCTGGCTCAGAGAAGGCAATCACCACTTATTTGGGTCAATCCCCAAACTTACAGAATAGATGCTGCTCTCCTGGGAGTAGCACATTGAGGGGGGGGGGCGTGGGGGAGCAAAGGGGATTAATATCCAAGAATTCCAGAGGCACCTTGAGCTCTTCATAAGTGATTGCTTTTGTCCTAAGACAATCCTGCAGGGTTTCAGGATCCCCATTGGGAAGATGAGAAAATGAAGCCTCCGAGAGATTAAGTGATAACAGTTCTTAGTCACTAAATGTGTGCCAGGCACCGTGCTAAGCACTTCATAGCACCTCACTTAATCATTTAACAACCACAGAAGTTTACGATAGTACTACCTTCAGTTGTTATATTTGGGAAAACTGAGACTTTGGGAGTGGAAGTAACATGTCTGAACGATTTTTGTCATTAACTGTCAGCCCTGGGATTTATACCAAGTCCTAACTTCAGGGCCCTGACAATCAGTCAGTGGTCCATACTGCTGCTTGGTACTTCCCTAAGGTGACAGGATTGTAGATGTGAGAGGCAGAGTTTGAATAGGGTCTGATCTACACAAAATACATTGCTTCTGCTATCCACAATCCCCAAGAGATAGAGCTGGGGCAGGTATGCAGTCCTTCCCCATCCTGGTCTGCCTTTGTGTAACAGCAGCTGTCTTCTTGGGAAAAGCAAAAGACTGGGCAAATCTGAAATAAAGTTGCTGAGGGGAGAGAGGTGGAGGGAGGAGGATAGATTGAGAGAAAGAGAGAGAAAAGAAGTGCTATTTTTGACAGCATCAGCCTCTTGAAAGAAAGCACCATGCAATTTGTGTATCAGCGGGAGAACACAGTGCTTGGGCAGGCAAATCACAGCCTGCTCTGGGCTGCTGTTCTCACCACGGTCAAGGCCATTCGTTTCCTGTGTGGTTCCTCTCCCCAGATCTTCCTTGTCACCTTGCTCTCTCCACTTTCCTCCCCTCTCTCCTTAATGTGCTGCTCTGCAGGTTTGGAGCTCCTCCACTAGGCATGATAAAAACAGAGCCCTAACAGGAGTAAGTGAGCATTTGCCTTTGTGATGCTGCCAGGATGTTCTCAGGATGCCACCTTACAAGGTGGCAGAGGCAGGGAAGTGTGCCTGTGTTAGCACAGAGTGGAGGATATAGGGGGGAGAAATGGGTTTTGTAATTAGGGTTTGTACTTAAGCTCTGTCCCACGAATCACTCTGAGAACCTGGGCAAAGCATCACCACTCTGAGTCTTAGCTTCCTAACCTGCGAAGGAAAATGATAACTTCTAAATCCTCCTAGATGAGGGGAGAACGAATGCTGGGACATTGCTAGGGTTCAGAAGGCACCCACCCTGCCTGGCATATAGTAGGTATAAAATGAATACAAGTCTCCTCTTCTCTTCTTTCCTCTTACATACAGTGTAAAGTGGTCTGCTTTTCATCATTGAAAGAAGTCAAAAGCACTGTGGAGTTTCAGGAAGCATATAACTCTTTCAGGGATGTTTTTGTTTCAATCCATCATGGGCAAGCAGAGAAACTTAAGAAGCAATGGATGTGCCCCTTTCCATTGTTAGACAGAGGACAGTGATGTCAGCCCGTGGTGTGACCTTGACCCTTGCACTGTGTGCCCACCTAAAGGCAAAGAGTGCAGAGGGAAGGAAGGATTGCCTAGGGAATTCAAGCAGCTCAGACAGACAGCCACCTCCCTTTCTGGAACCTAGTTTTCTTATTTGTATATTGGTTGTAAAAATGTTAGTTGCTCAGTTGTGTCTGACTCTTTGTGACCCCATGGACTATAGCCCGCCAGGCTCCTCTGTCCATGGGATTTCCTAGGCAAGAATACTAGACTGGGTAGCCATTCCGTTTCACCAGGGAATCTTACCAACCCAAGAATCAAACCTGGGTCTTCTGCATTGTCAGGCAGATTCTTTTCTGTCTAAGGACTAAATTGTGTGTGTGTGTGTGTGTTGGGGAGAGGATAACTGATCTTTTCCTCCAAATAATCATTTCTTCCTGACAGTTTCCCTCTTTATATCCACTCTGGCCTCATGGTTGAGAAGATCCCAACCTGGGATATCACACTGCCTGAGTTGAAAACCCGGCTTTCCAGTTTCCATGCCAGGTCACCCTGGGCAAGCTCCATAACCTCTCTGTGCCTCAGTTTCCCAAATTATACAATTGGGATGAAAACAATATTACCTTCCCAGGGTTGTTGTTAGGATTACATAAGCCAGTGCACATCTCATACTTCAGAGAAGTGCCTGGGATGAGTCAGTGCTTGATAAATGTTAATAGTAGGTCTTAGCACCACCACTAAAAGGCTAAATTAACCCCAGCTTGGGCTTGTGTATTGGGCTAGGGCACCAGTCTCCTAGAAGGTTTCTCTGCATTTTCTCTAATCCATCCCATGTGTCCTGACCTGAGAAGCTTCTGTATTGATTCAGCACTTCTCTGGCAAACCTCCAGTCTCTATTCAGACACACGAGCACACAGATGCTTTCTCTTTCTGCTTCCCTCTTGGTCCCTCCTTTCTTTTTTTTCCTCTCTCCCTTTTTATCCCCAATTCCCTCCCTCTCTTCCTTTCTCTCTGGCTCTTCTGAAGATACAGGCAAATTCAGCCTCTCTTCTGAGAGACCTTTGTCTCTGATCAGGCCTGACCTGGGTCACAGAGTTTAGGGGGTTACCATGACAACAAGCATCCCTGGCTACCCATCAGGAGGCAAGGACCAATTGAAAGGGACTGTCATTTCCCTGGGACATACTGTATTTATTCTCAGCAGCAGACCCCGCACCAATACCATACTATGGGAAGAGGGTGGGAGGGAGGAAGAGAAAGAACTATCAGGGTTTTATTTTTTTTTGAAAGTGTGTTCTCTGAGGGGGAGGACCACAGATTGTTCTCAGAGAGAGACAATTTATTTCTAATACAGAGGGATGAGGGTGGGGCTCACGTGTATTTCTGATGAACACAGTTGGTTTCACAAAGAAGGAAAACATAAGTTATTTGGCCCAAAAGTGATTTTGTGATAGGTCTAATGGGAGGAGGATTGGGGTGGAGAATTAACATTAATGAGTACCCTCTGTGACAAGCACTTTATGTTATTTCATCAGAACTCAGAGTAACTGCAATGAATTGTTATTACTCCAGTTTTACAGAAGAGAAAACAGAGGCTCATAAAATTATAGTGACTCACCAAGCTAGATCAAACTGCTGGTAAAGTAATGGCCCTTGACCTTGAATTGATGTTGTTTGACTCCATGGATCATGGTTTCGACACTCTTCAATGCAGTTTCCCTGTCATTCTCCCATCATAATCATCCTTTTGTTTCCAAGCCACTGCTTCCTCAGAAAACATGTACAACTCTCTTCCCTGACCTCTAACCTTGTCTCCCAAAGTGAACTGCTGTCCACTATAACAGAATCACCAGGGGGCTTGTGGAAATTGAACATTCCTGGACCCCACCTAGATCTGCAGCATCAGGAATCTCAGGAATCAGAGTCTAGAAAAGGGCGTTTTAAACCAGCTTCCCTATAAGATTTTAAAGCATACTGAAGTTGGGAAGTGGTTCTTTATGGCAAGTCAACACCACCAAAACAGATTTTGTTTATTTGTTTCCCAGTTATATTCTCAGTCAATGTGACTCTAAAAGTAGAAAAATCTTCTTAATTGCTTTGAAGATACAATAATGTCATGTGGTCCCATTGTGGAGGTGGGCAGCTAGGAGAACTTCAGTCCCTGGAAATGAGACCACTCCCCATAAAACCTTGTGACATTTCTTCCTGAGTCATGGCCTTAATCTCCATCCTTTTTTTTTTAGCCAAATGCCAACGCAGACAGGTGATTCTTAGGAGATATTTTCTAGCCTTGGTTTGTATGAAGGGAGAAAAATATATTCTTTCAGTAGGAATGCTATTGAGACTAAAATGTTGATGAGCAATCTTGAACTTATGTCCGATCAAAAACTAAAACAGATATAAACAAGCTACAGTCAGTGCTGGCCTTCTCTAGTGACTCAGACAGTAAAGAATCTGCCTGCAGTGCAGGAGGTATGGGTTCGATCTCTGGATTGGGAAGATCCCCAGGAGGAGGAAATGGAAACCCACTCCACTATTCTTGCCTGGAGACTCCCGTGGACAGAGCAGCCTGGTGGGGTACAGTCCATTGGGTGCTGAAGAGTTGGTCACGACTGAGTGACTAACACTTTCACAGTCATTGCTATAGGAAGAAGACATAATTGGCATTCTCCATCATTTCTACTCCAGTGCCAGGAATTCTGTACCCCTCCCAGCCTTTCTCAACCTTCTAGTTGCCCTAGAGGTAAAATTGAGGTGGGTTAATAATTCTGTTTGGGAGGTAAACCCCATGTCTGCCTGTTTTCTGTCCTTGCCAGAATCAGTTTGTACCTGGTTATTCCTGAAGAGGAGCACAGAAGTCCCTAGGAAGTGCCTATAACAGACTTCTTTCCCAAACTACCAAGTCTTAAAGTAAGATTTTGATGACAAACATAGAGCCACTTCTTCCATCTGTCCCCATTTCCTTATGATCTGTAACCACATTCATTATCTCCTACCCAAATGACCACAACAGCTTTCTAAATAACCTTCCCTGCCTGTAGTCCTCCTCACTTTGGTCCATCTCACAAACCACTGCCAGGATCATCTTTGGGAGTCTGTCTGGCATGGTCCCTCCATCAGTGGCCTTCAGTGACCCCTACTGACATCAGATAAAAAATACAGAGACATTTGAAATCCTTTTCACTGTGACCACAACCTGTCGCTCTTGCTTATTGATGTGCACGCTAGTTCAAGTGGATTCTTGTTCCTGAAAACAAGCCCTGTGTTTTCCCACTTCTGTGTTTGCTTTCCTCTGTCCCCTCCACCAGAAGTCCCTTCTCACCTATCACGGTTTCTTCAGGGGCCTATCTTGGTTGTTACCTCAGCCTCGAAACCTTTGGAAGTCGTCCCATTCCGATGTTGACTCTCCTCCTCTTGCATGTCCGACTCTCTTGGGGCATTGGGTAGACTATCAGGTATCTATATAATACTGCTAATGAGCTATGCTTGATCATGCATCATTTAAGGGCTGGAATCATGTCTCTCTCAACCCGATCCCTGAAGTGCAGCACACAGTTCTTTGTGTGAAGAAAAGGAATCTGTGAAGCTGCATGGAAAGCACAGGGAGTGGGTCTTAGACCCTCACCCACTAAGCTGCACTCTCTTCCTGTCACCTTGGCCCACACATCCAGCATGGACAAGACATGTGACAGAACACAAACATGTCATGATCACAGACACCAGAGAAGACTCCATGTAACCACAGTCACAGTTAAAGACCAGGCTTTGACCAATGTCCCAGTTAGGGTATAACTCTCTGCAAATCCGTTAAACTCCTGATAGATGGTTTGTGAAGGAGCGTCATTACTTGAGATTTTAACTCAGGCCAATCTGGTGTGGATTCCTTCTTGGATTGGGAAAACGGGGGCCATGCTCCCTTAGTTAGGAAATTTGAACACATCACCTCCAACTGAAGGGAGTATTTATCATAATAAAGAAAAGAAACTTCAGACCATCAGATACATTGAGTTGGCAGCAGAAGTTGGCAATAGATCACAATTAGTGGGTTTACCAATTATCTTCCCCCAGTGACTGGCATTGGCTGTGCAGGTCTTTATCCACAACCTCAGGGCTTCGGAAACAAAACTCAGCCCCTCACCCAACCCCCAGCATGCAGGGACAGCCAACAAACAGCATCTGTTTCAAAGAAATGCCACCTGTCCAAATAGAAAAATCAAGCGCTGAACCACCTCGTTTCCTGAGTATCTGTTTCCAGAGCAGAAGAGACAAACACACCATTCTGTCACTGACACAGCCTTTTACTGCTCCGTAGGGACCCGCCTGGCCCCTGCCAAGTAGACTTGGCAAGTTTTAGAGGAACATTTGGGCCTTAGCTATCAGTTCTCTGACCTTAGGGGGCAGAGCTGGGTGATCCGCCTTGGAGGCGCCTGAAGCTTCTTGGAGGCAGGCAGGAAGGGAGTGAATGCCCTGCAGGTGTGATCAGGTCTAGCTTTCTGGAGAGCAGGTGGTGAGGAGGACCTCCAGGGAGGTCCTTCTTGCCGTGGGCCCTGGCACTAAGTCTGGAGCACACCTTCCTGTGAGGACTGCAGAAGTCCCACCTTTCACAGGGTGGAAGAGAAGTTTGCAACATCTATGATGTAAACACTCCTAAAGAGTCTGCAGTTTTGTGACTGGTTAGACAGTGTTTAGAAAAGTATCTTCTGTGATTCTAAATACTTCGAGGACAACACTGATTTCCTCTGCTGTATCTTCTTTAAGCACCTTGAAGCCCCTTTTCAGTGGGGACCAAAGGTATCGTGTATCAATACTACCCCTTTACACCACTGCTCACTTCCATCTCTGCCATGCAGAATCATTTGCTGGGATCAGATCAGTGGGTCTGAGATTGTTATGGCAGACACATGTGTCTGTGGCAGTTCGTTTGCCATGACTCGCTGGTATTCGACCATGCCTGGAGGAATCAGCATCATCTGGCTGAGTGAGGCAGAGACGTGAAGGAAACCTGGCTGGACTGTGTATGTACATATGTGGTTATTCACTCATATTTTCTGAGGCTGTTTTGCAATGGTATGTTTCCTGGGACCTCTACACTACTGGTTGCTAGAATGATTCCTTTTATTGCAGAGATGAGAAGTAGAATCCCATAGAAGGAGGAGGGATTTTCCCAGACCAGCAACTCAAGGCCCTCTTAGGATGAGAGTTGCTCTTCTGATTTTGAGTCAGGGAGCCCCGTGGCTATCATAAAGGTTGCCAGTGGAGAGCAAGGAGAACTGGGAGAGCGCTGTGGGCATGTGGCCACCATTTATGTATTCTTGACTTGCACATCAACCATCAATGGTCTGACTTGGAAGATGTTCCTTTTCATTACTCTTTCCTTTTATCTTGCTCTTTTTTTCTCCAAACAGTAAATGACTTGTTATGTCTTACAGAGATATAAGCAATAGAATTAAGTATTTCTTTAATATAGAGCTGAACTATTTTCAATACTTATCCCAGAAAGAAACTTTGATCATGTAAAATCCATAAAGGCAGTGTTACTGCTCAAAAAAGTGATGCATTAAAAAAAGAAGTGCATTAGAGTGAGCATTCACTATCACCTTTAGGCTTCAAAGTGGTGATGGATGTTCTGGACTCCAGAAGTCCACTTGCAAATCTTTGAGTTGATGGTTATTGTTTGACCCATGTACATAGGTACCGGGAAACCTGGTCTAAGTCCAGTCTTCTGCCTTTAATGGTGCTGTTGGTCATGGACTCCAGCACAGTGTTAGAGTAAGTACAACCATGGGCTCTGAAGTCAGACTGCCTGGACTTGAAATCTGGCTCCTTTATTAGCTGTGTCTACTTGGTCGGGTAACTTAATTCTGTGCTGCTCTTTCCTCATCCATACAATGGGGATGGTGGTACTTCATAGGGAAATCAAGAAGATAATATGAGATAATGCACATAGCACAGTGTGTGGCATGTGGTAGGCAGTCACTCAGCAGTAGGTTTTATTACAGTGGAAAGCCATTTGAATTGCCAGATGACCTGAGATTTGTGTCCATATTACTGACTTTGTCACTAAGTTCTAGGCATCCATGTGTGGGATAGGGAGATGGAGGTAATGTATTGAGTGGGCAATTCATGTCACTTTCTGTACCTCTCCCTTGCCCCTAACTTTGCATCCAAATATTTGGATCAAATGAGGTCCCTGACTTAATAAAACCTTCAGTAAATTATAACAGTGCAGCATCATGGGTGTTCCTGGACCTATAAAAACACATTCTCTACTTTGGGCCTTTCTAGGATGATGCTTTGTAAGTATCTCAAAGTCTCTTGCCAAGCACTGTCCTCTGGATCCTCTTTGAACTTTGCCTAAATGTGTACAAAGAGCTTTTTAAGTTCTTCCAGACAGAAATGCATGATTTATAAAGTACCAGGCCATTTTGTTTCCTTTTATTAGGTCACATTCAATTATTTTTATATTCCTACAGATATGTTTATTCCCTGATATTTGGACAGTTAACAATTCTTCAATATATTTTCATTTCTATTCAGATAAGGACAAAAATCCCTAACAAAATCTATTTGCACTTTATCATTCTCCAGTCATAGCTAAACCTTTTCTCTTAGTTATTAACTATGTTCTAGGAGGATTTAGCTTCTTTTGGTTTATCAGCTGTACCATAATTTCTTGTGTTAAGAGTCTTTGCACATGCTGTTCCCTCTGCCCAGACTGTCCTCTACCCCTCCCTTCACTGAACTTACTTAACTCCTATTGATACATCATATTTCAGCTTGGAAAAAAAGTATCCTTGGAAGAGTCTTCTCAGCCACATCCCACCCATCCTGCATTCCAGTTGGACCTTGTTATCTCTGGGTGTATTTGAGATCTTCTCTGTGTCTTTACTGTTCTGTAGTTTCGACTGAATCACCTGCTGGTTTTCATCTTTTTATTCAGCTTGGGAGTCAAAATTTTTGAATCTGAGTATTTATGTTTTCCATAAATTCTGGAAAATTCCCTTCAAATATTACCCCTGCTTCACCCTTTCTTGTCTCCATCTGGAACTTAAAGAAGATGCACCTGGGCTTTTTTTCTCGCACATCTCTTCACATCTTTGTTATATTTTTTTTGTCTTTCTATGTGATATTCTAGGGAATTTTATCTGATTTTTTCTGGTACATTGATTTTCTCTTCAACTCTTTCTAATTTGCTGTTTAACACTTCCACTGACATTTTATATTAATGACTACTTCTCTAAATCCTAACTGGTACTTTTCCAAATATGTCTGGTCTTTTATGATAGTGCTTTTTTCTTTTAAAAGTATTTTTGATTGCTTTTATGTTTTTACTTTTACTTCTGAGTCTTGCTCATGTATTATATGTGTCACATACTTTATAACTTTTTCCTGCTTAGGGCAGCCTCAGGATGATTAGCTTATTACTGTGGTTTTGATTTCCTTTTTGATGTAGAGATTTCTTAACTTGCATTTAAAAGGCTATTTGTTATATTTTTCTCCAGTATATCTAGGTGTTTTATAGTGGGAGTTTTATTCTGCCAAATTGTTGAAAGTAGGTGTCCTCTACGTCATGTTTTGTAGACTATCATAATAGTCATGGACCATTAAACAATAATCATCTGTTTAATGTCTTTCTTCCCTTTAAGAATGTAGTTCCATGGGGACAGGGACCATGTTTGTCTTACCCCCAAATTGTAGCTCCAGCTCCTAGCCTCGTGCCTAGATTGTTGTAGGGATCAACATTATTGAAATAAATGAATGATATGGAGGCAGAGGTGGCTCTGGATGTCATGTCATGATGGGTTGTGGGCCCCTCTCCATTTTTTTTACAACCCTTTACACACTCTTACCTTTCCTTGAATGCTACTCTTCCCTAAAATGATTTAATCCCTCTGTAATTGACATAATATCTTACAGGTGATTTCACACTGTATTGCCTTTAATTACCTTCTGTATAGATTATTCCATTTGAACCTAAAACCACTTTAAAGCTAGGAAAGGATTAGGTGATTATCCTCTCTTTATAGATGAGGATACTGAAGGTCGGGGAGATGATATATCTTAACTTTTGTAAGACAGTCATTAGTAAATCTCAAAGTTAAATCTAGGCCTTCTGACTTTAGTTCTATAAGACTCTGCCATAACTCTTTGGAATGCATACCAGAGGCTCTTAATGTGAAAATAAAGTCCTCTTTGCTTCTTTCCTGAACTACCTATTTCTTGCTCAAGAAATCAGCATCTAGGACAGAATGGGTGCCGACACTCAATTGGTGTCATTTCAGTTTCCATGGCTAGACTCTTAGGACTCAAATGACTTGATTTTTCATTTGGACCACATGTTTGTTTCTTTGGAGACAAACATTACAAACCACCTTCTGTCAAAGAATCCAGGTTGCTGGAGAACACTGTTTGTGGCCTAGTTGGATGTGGAGGTGTCTGGTAAAGGGTGGCATGTTGCAAGTCACACAGTAGAAACACAAGGTTCATCAGTGTTGAACACTGGGAGGGGTGAGACGAGGCATGGAGAGGGAACACACGGGCAGAGACAGTCAGAGCAAGCTGAGGCCCCCGGGTCAATTTCCAACCTCCAGGCTGAAGATCGCAGGTAGCTAGAATCTCCCAGGCCCACAGGTATCCAAGAAGAGACCTCTCGACAGTTCCCGTGTGGCACTGGAGCCATGTGGCAGACCTGGCAGCTTCCTTTCTGAGGCAGGGAGGGGAGAGGGAGTACCGAGGAAGCAAATCTTGGCTACTTACCTCAGGGCGGACCCCTTGGGCGTCGCAATGCCATAGCCTTTGGAATCCAAGTTACCTCCCACCTTCATGGTGTCACAGGGTTTCCGCTGCTCAATGTACTCATTCATGGTGGATTCTAGAAGGTAGGCGTATTTGCCTTTGGATTTCCTTACTCGGATCATCCCCTCCTCTGTGGTCCGCACAAACACGGATGGCTCTGCTGACTTCATGTACGTCCACATCTTCTCAAACACGGCGATTTTAGACCTCTGTCCGGGGACAGAACAAAGCTGGGATGAAGCATGGGCTGCGCTTGGCATGGAGGTCGGTGCACACACACTAATGAAGAGCTGAATGTGGCTTGATCACACATTCATGAGCGAGATTAGCTCAGGAAGAAACAAATTATGAGTGATTGCAAAATAAGAGGCTCTAATTAGTACCAGTAGGCTCCACAGTACAAATATCTTGCAAATACAGAATGAATAGGAGAACTCAGAATCTTTTAATTACTGCTAAGTAGTTAGATTCCTCTTAAACATGGGAAGAGTTAAGAAACTGGGGTTCTGTCTGACTCTTAAAGACATCAAAGGACCTATCTATTGTTCAATAAGGTCATATTTACACAGTCCTGAAGAAGTGGAGAGCTGACTACAGTTGGAATCTGAGTTCATCATTAAAAGACAACAATAAAGGATTTTTAGATCATAGGCGCCAAGTTACAGTCATCTCATGTTGCAAGACTGTTCTCAGAATGTAATTTGTTGTCCGATAAAGTTAATAACCTGGGACTTGATATGGTCTTCTGCTAACATTTCAAAAGCCTCTAACACCCAGCCAAGCTGCTTTCCTCCTGAACTCATTTTAGACCTTCCTTCCTTTGTGACTTCACCTCATTTGTTCACTCCCCTGGAGATGCTGGTTCTCTCCAGCCACATTCCACTCATTATCTCACAGGTCAGAACAAGTAGTGTGTATTCTGACACTATCCTGGCTCCAAGGACAATAGTTCTCAAACTCTAGTGGGCACCAGAATCGTGTATGGAGACTGTAAATATGCAGCACCCAGGCTCTAAACCTAGAGATTTTGATTAAGCGGGCCTGGGGTGGGGCCTAGAATAAATCTTTTTCAGAAGCTCCCCATGTAATTCATCTGTATGGCCTGTGTGGCCCTCACTTTAGAAGGAATGTTGTGAAGATTGATACTCCTCTAGGACACATAGTCCGGTCACTCACTGGATATCCAGGCTAGACTGTTAAGGATTGAGAGCCATTCACAATTGGGCACAGGTCTCAAGTTTGTGGGCACTGCCTGGGCATGGGGGACATCTTCCCTTCCGTGGATCCTTCACAGAATCTAACCTTTCATCTAGCAGGCTCTTGGTCAGGGTCTATAACCCAGGATGACAAATCAGCACTGTCCTGTGTGATGTTATTCCCAAAAAGCATCCCTTCACTGGCAGGTATTAAATAAATGTATTTTAGGGCTACTGATGTCTGGCTTTTGAAAATGCTTTGTAAATGGACAAGTGTTAAACACTTATGTTCGTGTGTGTGTGTGTGTGTGTGTGTGTGTGTGTGCATGTGTGCTTAGTCGTGTCAGACTCTTTGTGACCCCGTGGACTTTAGCCCATCAGACTCCTCTGTCTATGGAATTTCCCAGGCAAGAATACTAGAGTGGATTGCCCTTTCCTCCTCCAGGGCATCTTCCCCACCCAGGGATTGAACCCATGTCTCTTGCATTGGTAGGTGGATTCTTTACAGCTGAGCACCTGGGAAACCCTAAAAACATATAAGGGACTATATTTTTCAACTTTTTATTTTGTATTGGAGTATAGGCAATTAAATTCTCCAAGAAAGCCTTCAGCAATATGTGAACTGTGAACTTCCAGACGTTCAAGCTGGTTTTAGAAAAGGCAGAAGAACCAGAGATCAAATTGCCAACATCCGCTGGATCATCGAAAAAGCAAGAGAGTTCCAGAAAAACATCTATTTCTGCTTTATTGACTATGCCAAAGCCTTTGACTGTGTGGATCATAATAAACTGTGGAAAATTCTGAAAGAGATGGGAATACCAGACCACCTGACCTGCCTCTTGAGAAACCTGTATGCAGGTCAGGAAGCACCAGTTAGAACTGGACATGGAACAACAGACTGCTTACAAATAGGAAAAGGAGTACGTCAAGGCTGTATATTGTCACCCTGCTTATTTAACTTATATGCAGAGTACATCATGAGAAACGCTGGGCTGGAAGAAACACAAGCTGGAATCAAGATTGCCGGGAAGAAATATCAGTAATGTCAGATATGCAGATGACACCACCCTTATGGCAGAAAGTGAAGAAGAACTAAAGAGCCTCTTGAAAGTGAGAGAGGAGAGTGAAAAAGTTGGCTTAAAGCTGAACATTCAGAGAACTAAGATCATGGCATCTGGTCCCATCACTTCATGACAAATAGATGGGGAAACAGTGGAAACAGTGGCTGACTTCATTTTTCTGGGCTCCAAAATCACTGCAGATGGTGATTGCAGCCATGAAATTAAAAGATGCTTACTCCTTGGAAGGAACGTTATGGCCAACCTAGACAACATATTAAAAAGCAGAGACATTACTTTGTCAACAAAGGTCCATCTAGTCAGGGCTGTGGTTTTTCCAGTGGTCATGTATGGATGTGAGAGTTGGACTATAAGGAAAGCTGAGCACGGAAGAATTGATGCTTTTGAACTGTGGTGTTGGAGAAGACTCTTGAGAGGTCTCTCTGCAAGGAGAGCCAACCAGTCCATCCTAAAGGAGATCAGTCTTAGGTGTTCATTGGAAGGACTAATGTTGAAGCTGAAACTCCAATATTTTGGCCACCTCATGCGAACAGCTGACTCATTTGAAAAGACCCTGATGCTGGGTAGGATTGAGGGCAGGAGGAGAAGGGGACGACAGAGGATAAGATGGTTGGATGGCGTCACCGACTCGATGGATATGAGTTTGGGTGGACTCTGGGAGTTGGTGATGGACAGGGATGCCTGTGTGCTGCAGTTCATGGAGTCGCAAAGAGTTGGACACGACTGAATGACTGAACTGAACTGCACTGATAGCCAATTAACAATGTTGTGATAGTTTCAGGTGGACGCGAAAGGGACTCAGCCATATAAAGGGACTATATTTTTTAAAGACAGTTACTACAAGAGTCAGGCAACCTATCTAATCTAGTGATTGATAGATAGATTACAGATTTCTTTACACATGTAATATGGCATTATTCCTCATGCAAAATATCAGGATTATTTTCTTGATATCAACAGGTGTTGGCAAAATACTGACATACATTTAGGTTGTTGTTTGAGCCAGCTGATCTCTAAAGATATTTAGGCCCAGGAAGATTCTAGCTCTCAAGTAAAAATGAGTGGAGATAGTTACTGGGAATGTTAGTGAAGCATTGATAGAAGGAGTTGTAAGATAGTCTTTAATCAAGTAAACTAGGTGATTTGTTTCATAAGTGGGCACCAGTGTGCACACTGGCCTGGGGGTGAAGAGCCCTGGGTTCCAGGCTTCTATCTACTGCTAACTTTCCCCATTTGTTCCATGAGGAATTTGGGCATGGTCACCTTTCAGTTCCTTGCTAATTTGAAATATTTGATTCTTTACATAAAGATTCATCATTCAAGCAACAATGTCCTGGGGAGGGGGAAAAAAAGGAGAAAAAGGAGGGAGGATCTCAAATTAGGAAAAGAAATACCCCTGACCAATCATGGGATCTACAGTATATTGAATATTCTCTTATGGGAAACTGAGAAATAGATAAAATCAGCTGTGCCCAGATTTTCAGATCACCTTCCAGGCACAGAACCAACAAAACACACAGCAGGGTAATTGCAAGATGCAATTTGACCTGACAGGATGGTCACAGTGGGGAGCGGGGCTGCAGACAGGCAGAGCTGCAGAGTGCTCTGGGCAACAGTATGCGGAAAATTAATATGTCCCCTCCACCTCACCCCGGTGCCCCCAGCACCAAGGCTGCACTCACAGTCGCTGGGTGTGAACTATCAGGAAAATCTCATCTCCAGGAGCACAAAGACAGCGTGAGTGGCAGGGAGGACGGGAAACAGGCTTGGGGTGTTTGTTCTCGGATCTCTCTATCATCTGCAGCTCCCACGGCCCTTCACACATCTTAATTAACTGTCGATGAAGGACAGAGTGACTCTGGGTTGGGGCTGCCAAGAAGCTCTCGGCTGCCATGGGGACGACAAGCTAGATATTTCAGAGATTAAAAAAAACCCAAAAAACTGTTTCTAATCAGTTACTAACAAGACTGAAGGTGCCTGTGGGAGCAGGAAGGGAATTGTATATCATACACTCTGCAGTCCTCAAAGAACTTGGTACAGACTAGGGTATTGAGGGGGTCTAATTCAGTGGAAGAGCTTTGAAGTTTCCATAAATATAGAAATGGAGGGTGTTTGGGGGATCTGTATAAAGCTGAGAAATGTTCTCAGTGTCCCTGGCTTACACTTAGTTAAGCAGTTGCCTGTAATCTCATGCTCTCTGAGAGGGATATTTTAATGACAGTATTGATTCCCTTCTGTGGAAGTGCCCCTGGACAAGGGATGTCCCTACCCTGAAGAACTCCTTCGTAGATCCTGCTTCTAGGGTCCCGTAAGCGATTTCTGTCTGCTTTGCTAGGTCCTCAGCACTCTCGATGGGAGACACCATCCTCTCCACCGTCAGGAAGGCGGCCAGGTTGGCTGTGTAGGAGGAGATGATGATCAAGGTGAAGAACCACCAGACACCGCCCACGATGCGGCCGGACAAGGACCTGTAGGCCAAAAGGAAGAGATGTCAGAAGCACAGACATCAATTACAGAAGGCTGTGTGACAGGTGGCGCTAGTGGTAAAAAAACCCACCTGCTAATGCAGGAGACATAAGAGACATGGGTTCAATCCCTGGGTTGGGAACATCCCCTGGAAGAGGGAACGGTAACCAACTCCATTAGTCTTGCCTGGAGAATCCCATGGACAGAGGATCCTGGCGGACTACAGTCCACAGGGTTGCAAAAAGTCAGACATGACTGAAGTGACTTAGCATGCACACACATGGGAGGGGCCGAGGGCTAGCCCCAGCTCATCAGCAGACCTGTCAAGCCCTATTGCACCCTTCTCTTCTGTCAGCACAGTGTGAGAATCCAAATGTCAGAGCCTCCTGTGCATTTTTGTTCCTTATTGTGGATAAGGACTTGTGGGGTTGCAATTCAGGGGTGAGACAGCTCTGCAGGTACATCTTCACACTCACTGTCACACATGCATACACATCAAGATACATGCTAACAGAGAGATATGTCAACACTTGCCCATGAAATCACCAACATGTATAAACATCCTGTTATGTGCAGTTAAATATATGCCAAATGTATGAACATACATATATGAATGCAATGCATTTACACACACGTTGCACACATTTGATCATGTCCAGAAATGTTTCCAGACTGCCTTTTAGCCAATGCCCTCCTGGCTGGCAAAGGCCACCAAAATGATGGATTAGAAGGAAGAGAAGGGAGAACATTTTAGAAAGAAAAGACACCACCAGCGTTCTGTCCAGCCACTTTGGGAATGTCACTGTTGAGTGCAGGCACGGTTCTCCTCTTACCATGGTGAAAGACAACTTGGTTGAAATAAAAGACAAAGGATAGTCTAATCTGGATCAAAGTGGCAAATATGACAATCATACATGAGAAATTCATCCTTGAGATTATTGTCCTATTCTCCTCTCTTATTCCCAAAGCTGTGAAGAGAAACATGACCAGCCAAGAGTTCTACTGTGACTATTTGGATTTAGCTAGGAGACTTCAAGTCCAGGGCTTCCCAAAGACATTACCAATGATGTTGATGTTATATGGGCTGATTTTATGTGGTGGCCAGACATGGCATCAAGTCAGATTCAATCAGATAGTGACAAAGTTATTCCATTACTCCTTTCATCCTGCTCAGTTTGTTAAGGAAAGTGTCATCCTGAAGCTGCTGTGCCCTTAATCCCTTTATAACATGTACTCTGACAGCCTCAAGCTTGGGGGTGACAATGCTTAACTAGAACCTCATGCTTAACATTGAGAGCATGCACTAGTCCAAACCGCCGAGTTTTACTGATAAAGAAACTCAGGAGTCCCAAGTCACACGGACCCAGGAGCAGCACCCAGGCCTGCTGGCTGGCTTGATTGTTGAGACCTTGTCAACCCTCTCTGTATTATTCCCACGTTCCTGTCTGTTCCACTTTGTTTTGGTTCCTGGGAGATTCTTTTTCACTCTAGGCAGACAGTGTTCACCCCAAGAAAACCAACAAATACTTATTGCTTGTTCTATGGATAGCACTGTCCTAGATGCTTCAGAGGAAGAGGAAAATAAAAGGAGACTTGTTCAAAGGAGTGAAAGCATGAGAGTGCAACAAAACTATGTCCTTTGAAGAACAGATGCAGGAAGAGGGGACTGTACCGGAAGAAGAGATTTGGAGAGGTGTGTTCACCGAAGGACTGATGTGAGGCTTGTGCCACATGACCTGATCCAGGCACATTTGGCAGAAGTTACAGGAAACAAATGCTGTCTGAATAGGAGGAAGATATTTTTGATGGGGAGTGTAGTGCAACGGTGGCTATTCTGGGGGTGAGAGAGAGTTTCCCCATTTCTGAAGATGTTCAAGTGATAAATCATTTATAGAGATGTCCTTGGTGCCTACCCATGGTGTTCCAGGGTACTAAGTGCTAGGAACACAAAATAAACCAGATAGAGGAAGGGCCAAGCATCACATGGGACCAACTTCCTCTTACACGCCTATCTCTGACATTGTGTGATTTGAAATCATTAGTAGGTAGGCCAGGATGCATGGATTCTATTGGACAGTTAAGCAAGATGAGACACACGGAGGCAAATCGTTTTCCTAATGCCTGAGGAGTCATACGCAGTGGTACTCCACATCATACTAGTCTTCTGATGACTGGTCCAGTGTTCTGTTCACCTTCTGTGCTGTGTGTTAAGTCACTTCAGTTGTTTCAGACTCTTTATGACCCCATGGACTGTAGCCTGCCAGGCTTCTCTGTCCATGGGTTTCTCCAGGCAAGAAACTGGAGTGGGTTGCCATGTTCTCCTCCAAGGGATCTTCTTGACCCAGGAATCGAACCTGCATCTCTTATGTCTCCTGCATTGGCAGGCGGATTCTTTACCACTAGCACTGTTATAGGTGTGTAGGGTTGTGAGAAGATGCTTCTTTTCCAATTCTGGATGATCACAAGGGCACTTGAACTGGATTTCTTGTTTTCATTCAACTCCCCACCCCCCATCTTCCCACTCCTTTGCCTAATCAGTTCTCCACAAGGCAGCCTGCACGATCTTTTGAAAAACATTGATTACATCCTGTTTCTTTATTGCTTAAAACCCATCAAAGCTCTCTTCTTACACTTGGAATAAAATTCAACTCCTCAGTGGCCCCATGTGGTCTGGCCCTTGGTTCTCTCACCATTGCCGTTACAACATGGATTCTGTAACTCCAGTCACCCAGAAATTTGTTTGATCCTTCATACTCAAAAGCCTCTACCCTTAGCACATGCTGCTGTTTCCCATGATCAATGCATCAACCCTATTCATCCTTCAGACCTCAGCCTAGTCCTCACTCTTTCAGCATTCAAGCTTATGACTTTCAGATCCCCATGCAACTCACATCACAGTTGACGTCTGACATCTATTTGTATGAGTGACTGTCAGTTGTACCCCTCGAGCACATTCTCTGTGAGAGTAAAGGAACTTTTAGCTCTTCTGTACCATGTGGAATCTCTAGCACCCAGTGCATACTTAGCCTCAATAACAAGTGAATTGCATGGATGTCACCTCTTTTAGAACTGGATGGCTCCATTCATGTTAGATTCTAGAGCTCAGGAATAACTTTCAGGGCCAGGATAATTCTAACCTGCTTATGTTTCACCATGTCCGGAGTCATGGCCCCAAACTGTGTGTTCAGGATGGCAACATTATGTGATCTGAGAGACCCAGCTAAGGTCTCCCCACTTGGGGCTCATCTGGTGAAGCTCAAAGTCTTTCCAAGAAAGGTCCTGGTCTGCGGGTCCCTTTTCCCTGTTCTTTAATTAATATTTATCAGCTGGGTGTTGAGAGAAGCATACTCTATAGAGGATTCCCCACATCCCCCTACTTGATGAAGATAGCAAAGAAAAATTCTTCTGCTCCACAGCCAGGAGAATAACTGTCATCATGGAATGACTGGCGGGGTTGGGAGAAGGGGCTCTTCAAAATGAGACATGATTCCAGTGCTTTGTTTATATTCAGTCTATAATATGGAACTTGAGTGTGAGTGAACCCCCTTTCAGTTCAGACCTGGCACAGGCAAAGCTGAGCCTCTACGTGAGAAGTCTGTATTTTCCCAGCTCCATCCCAGAGGCAGGGAGCTGGAATTATTTAATATTAGAAGCTAGGACTGGCAGTGAGAGTCTTTGCTGCTTCACTGACCAGCCCCATATCCTTGGCAAGCTGCCTACCTGGCTGGGCCTCAGTCTCCTTCCTGTTTAGTGGGTGAGACTAACCCTATCTCGTGGTGGGAAACCAAAAGTTTCAGAACTAGAAAGATTCTTAGTCTATTTTTTTTCTTTAATGGATACAAGCTATTGCAATTCAAATGGTAGAGGGGAAAGTACTCTGAAAAGTGCTGTTGAAACAGAAGACATTATTTATTTTTATGATGATGATGATTACCCCCGGGAGTCACAGGGCAAAGAACCACTTTTCTTAGTAGGGATGGAACAACTATAATCTGAACCCCTTGAAGTTCTGCCTAAGCACCTAAATTTTATTAGTCTTGTAACTTGGCATAGCTCTTCACCTGAATTTTACTAGTCTTATAATATGGCATAGCTCTGTGCCAAACTTCCTAGGTGATCAAGGAAACACTATGTTCCCCCAGAACTGGCCATGATTTATGTGGCTTGTTGGACTTTCATCTTACTTGAACTTGATTCATAGCTCTATGAAGTAGACAGGAGAGGAAGGAATGCCCCCATCTGACAGATCAAAGAACCACAGGTATGGGACATAAAGGGACTTATGCAGGGTTACACAGCGAGGCAGAGCTGGGACTAAGACCCAGGACTTTGTATTTCCTGCCCACTCCAGCCACTGCAGAGTACTCCCTACTTCACCAACTTCTGATCTGTCTGTAGAATGACATGGACTTCCACACCCCATGATGACTCTATAATGCTGGATCATGGCCAACACTAACCTCTTTTTTTTTTTTTTTTTTACTTTGGGACTATTTTGATTGATTGATTGATTGAAGTATAGATGATTTACAACATTGTGTTAATTTCTGCTATACAACAGAGTGATTCAATTATGCACATATTCATCCTTTTTTTTAATATTCTTTCCTATTGTGGTTTATCATAGGATACTGAATATAGTTCTCTATACTAATCAGTAGGACCTTGTTTATCCATCCTATGTATAATAGTTTACATCTGCTAACCCCAATTTCCCACTCCATCCCTTTCCCAACCCCTTCCCCCTTGGCAGCCACAGTCCTGTTCTCTATGTCCTTGATTCTTTTTCTGTGTCATATAGGTTCATTTGTGTCCAATTTTAGATACTACAAATAAGTGATATCATATGATATTTATCTTCCTCTGCCTGGCTTACTTCACTCATTATGACAATCTCTAGGTCCATCCATGTTGCTGCAAATAGCATTATTTCATTATTTTTATGGCTGAGTAGTATTCCATTGCATATATGTACCATTGTCTTTATCTTTATGGATAAAGAAGATGGACATTCAGGTTGTTTCCCTGTCTTGGCTGTTGTGAATGGTGCTGCTATGAACATAGTGTTGCATGCATCTTTTGGATTAAATTTTTGTCTGGATATATGCCCAGGAATGTTCACCTCTTGTAATGTTCCCCAGAACCTTTGGAATCCACACAAAGCAGTTTGGCCACCATCATCTACACAGAATTAGAAACCTGTTTGCATTTTTTTGTTGTTGTTGTTGAGTAACAAGTCGCTACAAGTTTAGTAACTCACTGATGATCTCCTAGTTCTGTAGGTCAGAGGTCTGAGTGAGGGTGTCTAGACTCCACTCAGTGTCTCACCAGGCTGAAATCAACATATTGGCTGGGGCTGTGGTTCTCATTTGGAGTTTGGGGTCTTCTTTCATGCTCGCTGGCTGTCTGCAAAATTCATCTCCTTGTGATTGTGGGAGTGAGGCCATCATTTCCTTGCTGGCTATCAACCAGGGGCTGGTCTCAGCTCCTGGAAGCTGCCAGCATCCCTCATCATCTGCCCCCTCCACCTTCAAGCAAGTGAGAGTGTGGCAAATCCCTTAATTCTTCCAGTTTTTTCTGACTTTTAGCTCTGGAGAAAACGCTCTGCTTTCAAAGGGCTTATTGAATTGGCTGATGTCCACCTGGATAATCTTAAAGTCAGCTGGCTTAGGACTTTAATTACATTTGACAGGTCTCTTCACAGGAGTACCTAGGTTTGGGTTTGGATCACCAAGAGACAGGAAATTTTTGAACTGCATATACCATACTGATTATTCACTCATTTTACAAGCATTGCTTATATGATAGGTACTGTTGGGCATGGGGCCCGGGGAAGATAAAAGTGAATACACCACAGTCTCTTCCTTCCAGGAAGAAAATGAGGAAGTGGTGGGCAAACATAGTCTTTGGGGTCAGATACCTTGATTCTCTGTGGAATGCTGTGTTTGGAGCACAGAGTCTGGAGCATAGCAATCACTCAGTAAAGCCATCATCACTATGTTATATAAATATCGTAAACAGTAATTTTAAATAATTTAAATTTAAATTTTAATAAACAGCTTTATCTTGATCATGTGACAAGTAAGAAAGCAATACTAAGGGAACACAGAAGTGCTTGCTAAGCGGAGGTTGGGAAAAGTTACCAGCAGAGGAGAAACTCATACTGGGTTTTGAAGTATGAGTAGGAGACTGCCAAGGTGGAAGAAGGGAGAGGGGCTGGAGATAAGGAGCTGAGTGGGGTATCACCTTCCCTGTAAACTTCCCTGCCTTTGCCAGCAGAGCACTGTGTAGCCCTTTCTGTATCCCTGTTATACCACACTCTTTCTGCTCTTAAAATTCTAACCATGCTGGGGTGGTGATTTAAGATGTCACTATGATTATTTATGGTGTTTACTCTTTAACCTTGATGATGATGGGTTGAACTAAAACAGAGCCCATAGATAGTGGGAGAAGCAGGCTGACTGGAGAGGTGAAGACATACAAGGATTTGGTGATCCATAGGGGCAGAGACAGTGAGAGAGAGAAATGCTCAGTTGCCAGTCCTTGCCCACTGGGTCAATGCATTCTGACATGGTCTGGGGAGCCAGATGCTGCCCGCTAGATGCTGGTCTCCTCTGGAAAATGACATTTTTTTCCTTTGGTCAGTGAGACACTAAGCATACCATTAAATGTATAACTTGGTGCTAATGAAAGACAGTAAGGATCTGGCTGGACCATCTTTGGGTTCTGATAGTTAACATTTCCTTCTTGGTCATGGATTCGGATTCACCACAGGCCTTTAAATGTGTATTTCTAATCTCACAGCTTGGATTTGTCTTTCTAGACTAGGTAGTGGGCAATTTTATTTTATTTTTTTTCCTCTGTAAAAGGCCAGGTAGTAAATATTTCAAGCTTTTAAGGCCTTATAGTCTCTGCTGTATTCCTCATCCCTGTTGGTGTAGTGTGAAAACAGCCACAGAAAATGTGTACATGTGTACACATGGCTGGATTCCATTACAACTTGCATTGCAAAAACAGTGGGATGGATGTAGCCTGTGGCCTGTAGTTCAGTGACTTCTGCCCTCAGTCTTACTCTGAGTCACAGATATCTTTGATTGAAGTGAATACACTATTTTGACATTTTTTTTTTAAATATCTATCCAGTTGTTAGGCTTCCTGGGAGGCGCAGTGGTAAAGAATCTGCCTGCCACATGAGAGACTCAGGTTTCGATTCCTGGATCTGGAAGTTCCCCTGGAGTAGGAAATGGCAACCTCCTGGCAGGCACAGGAGCCTGGCAGGCTACAGTCCATAGGGTCACAAAGTGTTGGACCTGACTGAGTGACTGAGCATGCATCCAGTTATTAGTACTGCTCACAAACACCTAGATAAAGTATTACAGTGATCCATTTGCCAGTTACTTTTGTGCTATCCTCACGGAGAAGGTGAAGGCGTTGTTTAAGAGAATAGGCTCAGGGGCCAGACAAGACAGGATGGTCCTGCCTTGTTAACTTATTGGTTGTATGACATTGGGCAAGTCATTAAATCTCTTTCTGCTTGTTTCCTCATAAAATGGAGTGCATGGTACTCATCTTAAAGGTATTCTTAGTAATGAGAAAGAAAAAAGTACCAATGAAGCCTGTAGCTCAGGGCCTGGAATGTAGAGAGTGTTTCAGGATGGAGGTGTGCAGACGGTGTTTGGAGCAATGTCCTGGTTGCCGATGGGGCAGCAGGTGCTGTGGCCAGGGGCCTTTAGGAAAGCAGATACACGGGGCCAGTGTAGGGAGTGGAATGGCGTTAAACAGGAATCAGCTTCTGATCTCATCAATCTCCGCCCCGCCCCCTCCTCCCCCGGCCCAGGACATTTGTCACAAGGAGTTAGATATGGACATTCTTCTTTATTTCAAAAGCTTTGTCCAAGAGGAAGGAGACAGAAGGGACACCTCCTGTGTGCCTTCATTTGGCTGAGGTCAAGAGGTCACTGAGCTCCAGCTATTTCCCTTGGTCATCTGCTTCAAATGGCTATTTTTAAAAAGTAATGGAAACAGGAGCATGAAGGCAAGGACTTGGATGGCCCTCCTCTAAATTACTGAGAGATAAAGGTCCATCTTGACTAATTATTCGGCTGAGCTATGTTCAGAGAGAGGCTCACTTGGTATCGGGCCTTGAGGTTCCCAGACTGGGGTAAATAACTGGCCAACTGCAACAATTCCACTGATGAGTCCCCTTCGTCCAAGACACTATGCCCGAGTGGCGAAGCATCCCATTTTCACCAGCTGCAGATCACTCAGCACTTCCCTGGTAGAGTGGAAGTGAGTCATGTTAATTGCCCAGCTGCTGGCCACTGTGTTCCAGCCCCAGAGGAGGGGGCGGGTCTGGGCTCCTGTGCTCAGTCCCAGGGTGGGAAACTGGGGGTTGAACAACAAGCTCCAATAAGAGCCCGGTACTCTTCCTGTAGAATTTGCCGAGCTGTGTTTCAAAGAGGGATGGTCTTATGTTCCTCTTATTTTCCATTGAGATAAGCTTTAGGAGTGTAGCATGGCCATAGTTCACAAAAGAATGCATGTAGATCAGTTTGTCCATTTTTTAATATTTAGTGATTCTTTGGTTCACTCTCTAAGTTTCAGTCCCTATACCTGAAAATGGAGATCCTGAATTTCATCTCATGAATTGTGAGAATTTGATGAGCAAGTCAAGTTTTGCATCTAGCACAGATTCAGCAAGATTCAAGATGTTCACTTGATGTGTTGTTGATGATGACATGATGATGGTGGTTGTGGTGGTGATGATGGTGGTGGTGATGGTGATGATACAATGATGATGATGGTGGTGGTGGTGGTGGTGGTGGTGATGATGATGATTTCTTCTGGAAACATTCTGCTTAGCTTCTAGGCTCCATGCTTTCTTTAGTCTCTGTGTACTTTTCAGGTTGGTCCTGCTTAGTCTCCTTTGCTGGCTCTTCCTTTTTTGCTTAATCTTAAGTTCCTGTTGTGTCCAGAGCTCAGGCTTCAGTCCTCTTCCTATCACTGTCTACCATCTTACCACAGATGATCTCCTCCAAGCCCATAACTTTCAAATGTGGATGCTAACAGCTCCTAAATATCAATCTCCTGTCCTTCTGAACATGAAGTACTTATTATTCTCCATCTTCCTAATCTCAGGAAATGACACCATTGTGCCCCCTGCTATTTAAACCAAACACCAGGTAGACAGTTCTGACTTGTCTCTTTCCCTCACCTCCAGTCCATCAAACCCACTCACCCTCCACAGTCCCTGGTAACATTCTAGATACTATTGAATATATACTAGCACCATATTTCCTTGCTCCTTCTCTTATTCTTGAACAACCTACGTCCACACAATAGCCAGAGGGACCTTTTAAAACTGTAAATAGGATCATGTTGTTCCCCACCCCACTTAAAATCTGTCACACTTAGAAAATAAAATTCAAATGCCTTGATCAGGTCAACTTCATCTGGCCCTTCTCTAATCTCATCTGGTACCATCTTTCCTGCCATGGCTCTTCCCCAGCCTCATTGGCTTTGTTCTAGTTCCTAGAACACACCAAAATCTTTCCCATATTAAGACATATGCAGTCGTCCCCCCACCTGGAACTTACTTCCCTGAAATTGTCCCAGTGCCCAGGTTTCTGCTCAGACATCAGCTCCTCACATACGCCCCTCCAAGTACTCTCTCTGCCATCCATCTCTCTCATCTTACCTTGTTTTCTTTTCTTTATAGCATTTATCAACGTCTAATGTGTTTTTTAAATAATCATATATTTATTGATTTGTTTATTCATTATTTTCTGTCTCCTTCCACTAAAATGGAAGTTCAAAGAGGGCAGGGGGCTTTGTCATTCACTGCTGTATCCCTGGAACCTAGCAGGGTGCCTGGCACATAGTAGGTGCTCATTGAACATATGCTGAATAAATGAAGGATGGCACAGTGTTTACTGAGCACTGACTACATACCAAGCCTGATGAGGAATACTTAAGAAGTTTCTTCTTAAGAAAATCAATTTAATGGAATGAACAGACACACATGAAGCAATTGTGATACCTGGACTGGGGAGAATAGCATGGGGTGGGGAACAACATGATCCTATTTTCACTGATTAAATGCTGTGAAAGTACAGAGGTGCAGAAAGCCATGCCCAACTGGGAAAATCTGGAGAGATGGCCTGAAAGAGGAGCTGTTAACTGGGGATATGCAGGGCAGGCAGGCTTTGGGCATTCTGAAATAGAAAGGTATTTTCTGGAGCAGGAGCAGCTTGTGCTATGATGTGGACATGGGGCAAGAACATGCCTAAAGCATATTAACCTCCCAGCAGCAGCAGCCACTGTTCTCTGAGCACCTACTGTGAACTGGTTAGTGTATAGCATACTTGACATTCATTCTTCTAATGCCCATCACTCTCTTCAGGCCACATAAGCATATCCCATCCCCCTTTTGATAAATGAGGAAACTGAGGGTCAGAGAGATGAAAAAATTAAGCCCGCAAAGCAAGTGATGGAGCTTATGTGTGAACCTGGGTCCCCTGAATTCCAACGGTATGATTTCATTGTGCGGGAAAGTAGGTCCAGCTTGAACCAGGGATACCGCCTCTCTCAAGGTTGCCCTTCTCAGGTCCCCAGTACCACTTACCCATAGTTCCCAGACACAAAGGAATGGGGGCATCACACTTGTGTTAGAAATGAACTTCCTCCGACATACACTTTTTGGGGTAAGTTCTTAGAAGAAACTGCTCTCTTTTTATAGCTGGCTGCCTGCTGGACAGCCCATAATACTCAAACATATGTTTTTCCTGTACCCTCCTGAGAGCCCCTACCCTTTGTTGATCTACCAGCTGATTTTAGAAGTGAAATGGGTGCTGGGAGACTGGGTCTCTGCTTTGGTGGGTCAGGTGGGGGTCTGAATTGTCATCTGTGGCCCAGCATATCTGGCATTCGAAGTCCTTAGAGTAGGCAGCAGATTTAAATGTGGGATGTTGTGGGCTTTTTAAAAATAGACCCCAACCCATTAGCAAATGGGAGAGAAAATCACAGTGTGTGCATCTCCTTTAATTAATGTTTGTTTTGCTCCCGTACAAGGCATGTATTACAAGAAGCTGTTATACTTAAAATAACCAATTGAAAATCCTCCATTTGTCAGATATTTTTTCACCCTACCCAGCTCCCTGTAGACTCAGACCTTCTCGCCCACGTATCCCCAGCCAAGCTGGCGGGGCAGCCCTGGAGGCTGGGAACAGCCTTCTTTCCTCACCCACAACTCTCCCTATCATTTCATCAAGGGAACACTCGGTTCTTAGACATTGCAGACAGTTACGCCATAGCAATTCAGAAGCTGTACAGATCTCCTGTTCCATCCCTGCCATTTATTAATGGTGATTTGAGGCAAGTTATTGCATATTCCTGAGCCTCAGTTTCATCTCTCTGTGAAATGGGGATAATAACAGAACCAACCTAAAAGCGTTGTTGTGAGGATGAGCTGTAATGTGCTTCACTGGCCACCTGGACCTGAGGAGGTACCTGATTCAAACAGATACTACTGTTCTGAAATGAAAGATGCCCTAGCAGGAGATTTTCAGTTGCTGTTAAGTGAAAAAAAGCAGATTATAAAACACTCTACTGTATGGCCAATTGCAAAATCAACTTTGGCAGATAAGTGTTCAGGAGTATGTAACCTAAGAAATTATTAAGTCAGCTGGGAGGCTAGATTATGGGCTCTTTTTTCCCCCTACCTTCTTTCTTCTATTTTTCTGACTTTCTAAATGAATACCTATAGGATTTATAATATGTAGAAAAACCTAGAATGTAACAGTTAAATTAAGGACTGTGGCATCATCCAACCTGGACTCAAATCCCAGCTTCCTCTCTTACTGTGTGACCTTGGGACAGTGACTTAGTTTCAGCTCACTCATCTGTAAAATGGAGATAATAGCAACACCTCCTCATGTCAGCACTGAATACTGTTGTTATTCTTTCCAGTAATTTGGTGGGTGGCAGGGGGTCAGGAAGAGGGACAGAAGGGACTGATGCAGTAGGGAGCTGAGGAAAAGTCTCTCTGGGCGGGTGACATTTAAGTTGAAAGCTGAGAGTTGAGAATGATCCAGTTGGGTGAAGAATCTGAAGGAACAGCATTCTAGACATAGGAGATGGGAAGAGCAAAGGTTCAGGAACAGGAAAGGGCTTCATGTGTTCAAGGTAACTGGCAGCATAGGATGAGTCTGGAGAGTAAGGAAAGGACTAGATTGAACAGAGCATCTGAAGCCAGGGCATGGACTCTGTATGTAATGATTAACAGTCCAGCTATTACTGTCACCTCCTCCAAGAAGTCTGCCTGGCTGCTGCTTCCTCTCCTAACTTCTCATTTCTTTGAACTCTTCTGTTTTTTTTGCCAGTACCTTCCTTCATTCTGCTCTTTTGCACTGTTAGCACTATGCTAAGTTATTAAATAATTTAAGGGGTTTTAGACTTCTTCATAATTCTCTAGAACTCAGAACAGCCTCAATATTTGTTGAGTGAATTTGCATGAGGAATTCTGTGAGGTCATAAACTGATCTCAGAAATCTTAGGAGCACTTATTTTTGAGAAACATGCATCTCAGATATATCCATAATTCTTACATAGTCATAAAACCATGTTTCCTCAGACTTGTGATCTGCAAATTGGTTGTCATAGAGAAAATTGTTGCCTAAAGTTAAAATAATAAAACTGTGTTTCTTTAAAAATATTACCAAAGACCGATCACAAATTTAGACTGAACTGTAAGGTAATACATGGATATTATATTGAACTACTAAGTTTGTGGTAATTTGTTACCCAGCAATGGAAAATTGAAGTGACTGGAAATCGCTGCGCTGTGTTCCTTTAAGCCATCCTCCTCTTGAGGGTGGCTACAGTAAATCCCTATCCCAGTATCCTATTCTCGCTGGGTCCTCTACTTTCCCTTTATGTTCTCTGTTGGAAGCCTGTGGTTAAGAGGAAAGGCTCCAGTGTCAGCCTGCTTGGGATCAAAAGCCATTCTGTCAAGAACTAGGTGATGACCTTGGACAAGTTTCCTAACCGCATGGAGCCTCAGTTCCACACCTGCCAAGCAGGATGCAGTCAGCAGAAAATCAGTCACCCAGACACACTGCGTCCCAGTCCCTTGGTCCTGTGAATGTGTTGCCTTAGATGGCAAAATAGACTTCCAATAGAGTTCAAGTTGGAGGTGGAGGTTTAGTTGCTAAGTTGTGTCCGACTCTGCAACCCCATGGACTGTAGCCTGCCAGGCTCCTCTGTCTATGGGATTCTCCAGGCAAGAACACTGGAGTGGGTTGCCATTTCCTTCTCCAGGGGATCTTCCTGACCCAGGAATTGAATCCAGGTCTCCTGCATTGCAGGCAGATTTTTTACTAACTGAGCTACAAGGGAAGCCCCAGAGTTAAGGTTAGGAACCTTAAAGCAGGCTGATCATCCAGGTGGACTCAGTATAATCACATTGGTCCTTCAAAGAGGAAGAGAATTGGTCAAATAGATGAGACAGAAGAATAGCTAGGAGAGTTTTTAAGAGTATAAAGTGTCCAACTCTTTGTGACCCCATGGACTGTATAGCTCATCAGGCTCCATTGTCCATGGGATTCTCCAGGCAATAATACTGAAGTGGGTAGCCATTCCCTTCTCCAGGAGATCTTCCCCACGCAGGAATCAACCCCGGGTTTCCTGCATTGCAGGCAGATTCTTTATTGTCTGACACACCAGGGAAGCCCTAACAAATACAAGAAACTTGATCCTGCATTTCTGGCTTTGAAGATAGGGAAAGAGGGCCATAAGCCAAGGAATAAGGAAGCTGGGAAGAGCCCTTAGCTGAAAGTCAGCAAGGAAACAAGGACCTGAGTCCTACAACCATACAAATTAAAAATTTTCAACAGCCTCAGTGAGTGATGAAATGGATTTTGCCTTAGAGCCCTCTGAAAGGAACAGAGGCCAGCTGCCACCCTTATTTTAGCTCAGTGACACTTGTACTGGACTTTTGACCTACATAACTGTAAGATGACAAATGTGTGTTATTTTAAGCTGCTAAGTTTGGTTATGGCAGCAACAGAAAACAAATGCAGGAATGTTGGGAAGAATAAATACATGTACATCATACAGGATAGAGACAGGCACATAGGAATTGCCTAATCTGTGCTATTTTTTTCTCGCTATTACTTTTATTAGTCATTCACCACTTGGCCACACTCATCTTCCCTGTCTATTCTGAGCACGCTCATTTGTTCACACCTCTTATCTTCTTCTTACTTCTCTGTGCATGTCCCTAGATACCCTTTCCAACTTTAAAATCCATCTCAGATGACATATTCTCCAGGAGATTTTCTCAACCCCGTTTAGTTGGGTGCAGTAGCTTCCAATGCAGCACATTTTGGGGCCACTTTGCTAGCTATTATATTTATTTAAGCCCTAGGTTGTATGAAGGATTTCCTCTCATTACTAAATTCTGTATGCTATGATATGTTTCACTGTGATCACAAACCGATTCCCCAAATCTTTTACTGAAACAACCAAATAGATTTCTTTTTTTAAAAAATTTTTTCTTTTGTCATGGTAAGAACACTCAGGATGAGATTTATCTTCCTAACACATTTGCAAACATACAATACAGTAAACTACAGGCACACTGTTCTGCAGCTGATCTCTAGAACTTACTAGTCTTGCTTACCTGAAACTATGCCTGTTGATTAGCAAGTTCCCCTCTTCCCCTCCGCTACAGTCTCTGGCAGCTACTACTGCACTGTTTGATTCTATGTACTGAGTTATTTTAGACTCCTCATATAATTGGAGTTATGCAACATTTGCCCTTACGTGACTAGCTTATTTCACTTAGCCTAATATCTTCAAGTGAAAGTGAAAGTGAGGTCGTTCAGTCGTGTCTGACTCTTTGTGGCCCCATGGACTGTAGCCTACCATGCTCCTCTGTCCATGGGATTTTCCAGGCAAGAGTACTAGAGTGGGTTGCCATTTCCTTCTCCAGAGGATCTTCCCAACCCAGGGATCAAACCCAGGTCTCCCGCATTGTAGGCAGATGCTTTACCATCTGAGCCACCAGGGAATATCTTCAAGGTTCATCTCTATTGTCCCAAATGGCCAAATTTCCTTTTTAGGCTGAATAAAATTCCAGTATGTGTACATAATGCATTTTCTGTATTCATTCATCCACTGATGGAAATTTAGACTGTTCTATATCTTGACTCAGTGACTGCTCACATATTTTCTAACCAACAGGGTTGGAACTAGGACCTGACTGCCCTTCCATCCTTCTTTCATCCCTGCTGCAATTCTAGTAAATGCTGTGATGTGCCCGACTCTGTGCTGGGGATGTGGCAGAGAACAAGTGCTCCTCCCTCCTTGTGCTCACGTTTGTCCAGACTCTATGCCTGCCTCTCTGTACTCTCTCTGCCTCATGTGCAAGCTGTTTTTAGAGTGATCTTCCTCCACTCCTGCACAACTAGATCACAAGCAACTGAAAGGCGTGGGTGGGATCTTAAACTTTGATTCCTTTGCAATCTCTAATGTATTAGGCACCCAACAAATGTTTCTTGGATTAAATACAAAGTTGAAAACAAAATTCACTTTAGATGCCAAACATTTGTTCTCTGCTTATATCTCCCAACATGTGTTCCCCAAACTGGTGTATTAATAGGGATTTGCAAGTGCTTTTCTAGTTTATTATAGAGAATGTTAGCTGTCTATCTGCATGTATTTGAAAAAGAGATTAACAGGATCATCAACAATACATTTCATAAAACTCTGAAAACTGCCAAAGTAGTTTCTTAGTCTCTCTTTTCTTCTAAGAGACTCCACTTCTTCCAGTGATTTATACTAAATTGACAGTTCTAATTAGCAGTCATGAAAATGTAAGTTTTTAAAGCTATCACTGATAATAGGGCTGATAAAATTCTTTTCCAGGGATGTGATAGAACTTCTTCCCATAAGGGATGTCTTGTGTCTCACTGGTTGAATTTAAGTGAGAAAGGGAAGCCTGTGGGAAGGAAGACGAAGGTGGGAAAAGATTAACAGGAGAACGTGTGTCTTAGGTATTAATACCTGCCTGGCCTCTGGGGGCTGATTACTTACTGTTTACTGCATATGTGCTCTTGACCCAATGGGAATTTCAGGGAAGAACCTGTATTATTTTATGTCTCACCGTTCTGGGTCCTGACATAACCTAGAAGCTGAGCCCTGGCCCAGACTGGGAGCCCAGTTTGTCCTCAGTCCGTAGGGATTTAAGGAGTCAATGTTGAATCGAATTTGATGCTATCACTCTTGCCATTTATTCAGCAGATATTTATCAGGTCCCTTCTGTGTGCCGGGCCTTGTGCTGACAATACTTCCTTCCCAGGCTTACCAGGGGGAGGACCTGAAGCTGAGACCTAAAGAATTGTTTCACTAGGGAAAGCCATGTTGCAGGGAAGGTTGTTAAGAGCACAGACAATCACAAGCATCAAAGATGTGGGACTGAAAGAGATAATGGCTCATCTCCCCCACCACTGCCCACCCCACTCCTCTGCCGGTGGAGGAATGTCAGAGGGATACAGTAGGAGTTGTGGTGGGGAAGGAGCAGAGCAATGGGGAAATGAGACTGAGGAGGAGGCCCTGCCAGGTCCTGGGGGACTGGAGAAGGTCTGTGGCAGAAAGGCAATGAGGATGGAAGGCAGGTGGTGATGTAAGCCGATTCACATAACTTGGCAAAATCACTCTACCGTGTAGAGTGAAGAATGGATTGGGGATCATGTGGCAACAAGAATGGAGGCATGGGGATGAAAAAGTAATATTTCAGGAGCCCAGATCGGAGGAGGTGAGTCCCTAGACTAAGTAATAGCAGCAAGGGTGCAGAAAAAGTGAACAGACTTAAGTAGATCTAGAAGGTCGAATTTCTATTTGAAGATTGATTGGGTATAGAGGGTGGAGAAAGGAGCACACTCATTTTTGAGGGCTCCATTTTTTGAGCACCTATTTAGTGCCAGACATTCTGTAAGATACATGTATTTATTTTTCATCACATGTTATGAAGGAAGATTTAGCTCCATTATGTACACGGTAAACTGAAACTTGAGAAGGTTAGGGGTCCTCCCATCAACACACAGAGAATCTGAGTCCAGAGTTTACCCTTAAGCCCTAGGCGATCCTGTCTCCCTGCTCTTACTTCCTAGGATTCTGGTTGGAGCATCTCAGAAGAGTGTGGAGACATTTTCTCAGAAAGGGTGGGCAGGTTCTTTCCTGCACTTGCTGCTATAGACGTAGTTACTACACCACCCTGGACAATGACATCTACATCCTTGCATTTCCCTAGCTATAGAAATGTCTGCTGTTTCCTCTTCCTCATCCTGGCTGGATGGGTGTCAGCATGAGTCCCAGTTAATGTTAGTCTCTTCAATGTGTCCAGCTATTTGTGACCCCATGGAGTGCAGCCCACCAGGTTCCTCTGTCCATGGGATTCTTCAGGCAAGAGTACTGGACTGGGTTGCCATTTCCTTCTCCAGCGAATCTTCCCCACCCAAGGACTGAACCCAGGTCTCCTGCACTGCAGGCAGATTCTTCACTGTCTGAGCCACCAGGGAAGCCTGAGGCACTATTCCTGGGAGTTTGGAACTGGCCCTAAGCGTCTGGCCCCATCTCTCAGCCCCTGTACCCTGGTGGGGATGGGGACCTCTGTACTTTCCTTTAAGCTTCTTAACAGTTAACATTGAAATTAGTATTGAAAATCTTCCTGGGAGAAAGAAATGGGGTAGGACCCATGGGGGCGAAAAATGCCTGAGCTAAAGAAGTGGGGAGAGATACTTAATATATTAGAACTGTTGACTGGGGAGCAGCCGTGTGAGCCATGGATGAGGTCCCAATGCATTTCCAGCTTGTTTCCTCATCTGTACATAAAACACAAGAGAGAGGATAATGCTTGCCTACCTCGTGGTTGTTGTACAGATCAAATACAATAGCAGATGACAGTACTTTGAAATCAAAACACTCCTTGCAAATGAGAGGACAGAAAGTTTTGATATTGCAAGTTAGAATCAGAGACACAAGTGCTGGAAGGTACCTTGGGGATCATCAAGGTTGTCCTGATTATTTTACAGGTGAGGAAAATCAGGCTGAGGCTCAGAGAGATTAAATGACTTTTCCCAATGTCACCCTCAAAATTAATGTTGAAACTTGGTTTAGAAGGCAAATCCCCTACCTCAGACTGAGAGCTCTTTCTACTGTATTGCTTTGGAAGAGTAACACAGTAACTGACCCAGTGGGCTTTGCAGTCAGGCTGGGGTTTAACCTCCAGCTTTGCCACTTACTAATTGTGCGATCTTGGCCAATTTATGTAATCTTTTGAGCCTCACTTTTTTATCTGTTAAAATGGAATAGTTATAATTGCTAACTTGTAGCATTATTATAAAGATTAAGTGACATAGTGCTTGCAGAAACTGGTTAAAAGTGGTAGTGATTATTATTATAATTAAATTCTTATTTTGTATATTTGCCATATGTCATACTCCCCAGTTGAAGACTGACCTACTCTAAACTTCAGAGTTTTCTGACTGAACCCAATACACCCCTGACCTTAATTCATTTGCTTGTATATTTTACTGATAGAATCAGATAAAGGCAAAGAGAAGACCATTTTCTAATGATCTTCAGTACTTGCTCAAGCCTACTCCTAAGATTATCTATCTCAGTTCAAAGCCTCATCAAGGGGCTACGTGTGTACCTGTTCTAGCTTAGCTGAATATTTTATGCAAATAACTGAGGAATGGTGGAAGTAGAAGAGGTAATTTGATTGATGTAGGATTAGAGGGTCCATCCTGTTTTCTCAGGGAAATCCTGTATTCAGAGATGTGAAGAGACTGGAAAATGAAGAGAACACAGAAGGTGCGCTAGGATCTTACTCTAGGGAACTGTGTGTGTGTGCTAAGTTGCTTCAGTTGTGTCTGACTCTTTATGACCCCATGGACTGTAGCCCGCCAGGTTCATGGGATTCTGTCCATGGGATTCTCCAGGCAAGAATACTGGAGTGGGTTGCCATGCTCTCCTCCAGGTGATCTTCTCAACCAGGGATCGAGCCTGTGTCTCTTAAATCTCCTGCATTGGCAGGCGGGTTCTTTACCACTAGCACTACCTAGGAAACCCAGGGAATTGTAGTTTACCCCATTAAAGGTAATCAGGATGAGACTGTCAAAGTTAAAGCACCAGAGAAAAAAGAAGCTTCTTGGAATCCAGGGAGATGTCATTAAAATGAGTTCTAGGTTCAGCCACCCCCAAACCCCAGAGGTCATACAAAAGGCTAGAGGCTGAGCCAGTGTCCCTGATACATAGGAATCATAAATCACTGTCATATGGGTTTAATTACATCTTGACAATATGCAAAAGGCTCTTGCCTCTGCCCAGGTTCTCTGTCCAACTTCAGTCTCTATAAGTTTTTTAAAATTAATTTTTATTGGAGTATAGTCACTTTACAATGTTGTGTTAGTTTCTACTGTACAGCAAAATGAACCAACTATATGTATACAAATATCCCTTTTTTTTTTTTTAATTTCCTTCCCATTTAGGTTACTACAGAGCATTGAGTAGAGTTCCTTGTGCTATACAGAGTGAAGTAAGTCAGAAAGAGAAAAACAAATACCATATATTAATGGATGTATGGAATCGAGAAAAATAGTATCGATGATATTATTTGCCAAGCAGAAATAGAGATATAGATGTAGAAATCAAACATATGGACACCAAGGGGGAAGGGGGGTGAGATGAATTGGGAGATTGGAATTGACACTTGTACACTATTGATACTATGGATAAAATAGAATTGGTTTCCCAGGTGGCACAGTGATAAAGAATCCTCCTGCCAATGCAGGAGACTCAAGAGATGTGAGTTCAATCTCTGGGTCGGGAAGATCCGCTGGGGAAGGGAATGGCTACCCACTCCAGTATTCTTGCCTGGAGAATTCCATGGTCTGAGGAGCCTGGAAGGTTACTAGTCCATGGGGTTGCAAAGAGTTGGATATAAACTGACTACACAGACAGAGACAGACCTTGTGTTAAGTGTTCTTATCACAAAAATTTTTAAAAAGACCCAAGTTCCTGACTGTAGCTTATAAGTCATGTGCTGTTCTTCCTACCTGAAACACTTTGCCTGACTCTTGAGTAACATCTACTCATTCTTCAATCCTAGCTTAAATGTCGCTTCCTTGAGAAAGCCTTCCACGGCCTATCCCTTAATCTGGGTTGAGGTTGCTGCTCATTGCTCCCATAACATCCTGCTCTTCCTCTGCCATAGTGCATATCATGCTGCATTGCAGTTAGCTGGTTACTAGACTGTGAACTCCTTGAGGACAGGACCATGCCTTACTTCACGTTATATCTCTCCTCTGTGCGTAGCATAGGATCTGGAACAGTGCATTCAAGTAACAATACAGTGGACCGATTGGGGTGCCAGATGTGCTTTTCCTGCACTATAGATGGGAAAGTTATATCCACCCTGGTCAAGACCTTGGAAGCAGATACAACTAAGAAGAAAGAAATTACAATGTCTTAACAATTTTCTTTTTTAAAATTCAGTAGTTACACAATTACTGTGGTTAAATACCAAGAACAACCTCTGCTGTTAGAGAAATCCTTGGTGAGAGAAACCCCTCATTCAACAAATACTCTCTGAGTGTGTGCTTTCAGCCAGGCACTGGGCTGGATGCCAGACATCTGCTGGTGGATAGGAAGTTACATACACAGGAATTATGGAGCTTACATTCCAGCATGGGTGATGGTCGTTTAGTGTATAATAATGAAATAAGTTACTTAATTGGTACTGTGAACACCAGAGAAAGTGGGGCAGGGAAGGGAAACATGCAGATAGAATTGCAAAGTGGAAGTCCTGTGCTAACAAGACAATACATTGTGCACTCAGGAACCCAAGGGTGTCTGATGTGGCTGGAGCACAGAGTGGGGTGGAGAGAGAAGCACCCTGAGTTGAGGCTATAGAGACAGGCAGGAACCAGGGCAGACTGAACCCTTTGTCTTCTCCATGCCCTCTACAATCCAGGAAATTATCTCCAGTGGCTTCACTTTTAGGCTACAAGCATCATATTTATTCTTTCTTGAACTGTGAGCTTGGCCTGCTCCTCTCTTGGGCCAACTTTTCCTTCCCCACTACTGACATCCTATTCATTCTTCAGTGCCAAGCTCAGGCCCTTCCTCCACCACAAAGAACAAGAACTCAAAACGTAACCACCAATATGGAGCCCAAAATGGCACAGATAAGATCAGAAATTGTAAACAGTTCAGCTTAAATGGGACGAAAGATGCCTCTCTATGGAGAGCAGGTCAGACTATGGCAGATCTTGGTATTTCTAAGTGACTTATGAGGGAGACAATATTGTGGACAGTTAATACACACTTTGAAGCTAGTCAGACCTGATTTAAGTTTGGGGTCCCTACTTCATTAACTGTGTGACCTAGAGACAGTTCCCTTACCTCTTTGTATCTTGGTTGTTTGTTTCAAATGCAGAGGTAATTATACCTTCCTCATAGGTATAGTTCTTACAGATTAAAAGTGTTATTAAGGATTTAAATAGATAATGCATGCAAAGCACTTATCGGAGTGTTATGTGCAATAAGTGTTAGACAAATGTTATCATTGTTACTGTTGTCGCCATCATCCTTTACTTCCGCATTCATCCTTAGCTAAACTGTAAGCTCATTAAATGAGATAACATGTAAATTCTAGAACAATGTATATCTCATGATAAATAATCACTAACTACAAGTTCTCCCTTTTCTCCCAATCTTTTTTATAAATGAGGACCAGCTCTCAATTTTTCTGTAGGTACCTAGTCAGCCTTCAACAAACATTTGTTGAATATTGAATGGGCTTCCCTTGTGGTTCAGCTGGTAAAGAATCTGCCTGCAATGTGGGAGACCTGGGTTCGATCCCCAGGTCGGGATGATCCCCTGGAAGAGGAAATGGCAACCCACTCCAGTACTCTTGCCTGGAGAATTCCATGGACAGAGGAGCGGGACAGGCTGCAGTCCATGGAATGTTGAATAACTATTGTTCTCCCCTGCAACTATCTAGCACTGTGTTATGTACATCATGGAGGATTATTGATATTCATTACTAGAGAATCTTTGCATATTTATTTTTCAAAATTAGGATATGACTAGGAAGAAAATCTGGGACCAAAATCATATAAAATAAAATAAAAATCTTACTGGTTGGAGAAAAGACTTAAATGGCCACTGTTGGTCTTCTCTCATTCAACTATTAAGAAAATATCAACAGGATTACAGGGAAATGTATCTGATTTAACTCCAGTAGCCTCCTGGGGAGGGTGAACCAAGGAAGTCTAATAACCAAGTGCTGCTGTAATGTGAGGGAAACTGAGGCAGTCATGGGATTACCACATATTTTAAGTATTTCATTTGCTAAGGAGAAAGAGCTTTTCTTGAGCCTTTAAAAGTATCTCAGATCTCCTTCACTCATGGGATTTCCCTTGAGAGAGGTGACCTGGAAAAGGGAAGATCTTAAAGCATTCACCTTTTCAGATTCTGATGGATCCCTTAATATAGTCTGAGTGGAGACACTGAAATCCATGGAAAGTGAGATTGGTACAACAGAGATGCCGAAGGCCTTTATCCGAGTTTAGATTGACTTAAATGCCACACTCCCACGATGCAGTTAGATCAGAATTTAATTATCCCAACTTAATTATTCATATAGCTTTCTAGGAATGGTGCTATCTCAGAGTAAAGCCTATTTGTATTATCACTTGATTTTAATTGACATCTACAGAAAATGAATAATTTGGTGTCACATGAGTAAACTGTTGTTTGCTCTTTTTCCTATAATGAAGTAGCTGTAGCTAACCTAGGTAACATGATACAATATACAGTTTCTACAATAATTCACATAGTTTATGTCAGTGACTTGCAAATACTCCTCCACTAACTTTCATTGTTCTGTACATGCATGCATGCTCCATCATGTCCAACCCTTCGTGACCCCATGGATTGTAGCCTTTCAGGATCCTCTATCCATGGAAATTTTCCAGGCTAGAATACTGGAGTGGGTTGCCATTTCTTCCTCCAGGGGATTTTCCTGACCCAGGGATCGAACCCTCATCTCCTGCATTTGCAGGCCTATTTGTTACCACTGTGCCACCTGGGAAACTTGTTTCATTGGTCTGCCCAAAGTAATAGTGATCATGGTGAATTCAACTTAAACGGCCAAGTTAGGCTCACTCACTGGGAGATCTTCATGGTTCTGGTATCTGTAATTGTATCCACAATGTCTACTGACTTTGAGTTCTATGGTGTGGATTCCTTTGGCTTCTGCTTTAGATTATTTATACTCTGTGTGGCATGCCACGATCAGGCATATGTTTTGGTTTTTCGTGTTGGGGACCTTAGTGACACGTTGGACTTTCATGAGTGCCATATAGACATAAAACATTACAGAATGACTGCCATACACCAAGTCCCTGTGCTGGAAATAGAGATGGGTAAAACTTGGGGTTTGCTTTTAGGGAGCTTACATTCTAGCTGAGGAAACAAGAGGAACTATAGAAGATAATGTCCTAAGAAGTAACAGAAATATGTGGAAAATACCTGAGAGTTCTGAGGTAAGAACCACAGACTGCCATAGCAGGTGGAGTGGAGGAGATCAGGAGAGAATTTCCTGAGAAAGTGGTATTTGAACTGAGCTGTGGAGAATGAGTTCTCCACATTTGCACTCTCCAGGCAAAGGGACAGCATGGTGAAAACTCAGAGAGGGTCCAGGAATTTGGAATGAAACAGAACGTAAGAGAAGAATATGCGAGAGAGAAAGAGATTAAAGAGAGAGGAGAGAGGGGAGAGAGGGAGAGGAAAAGAGGAAGAAAGGAAGAGGAGTGAGGAGGAAGACCCAAGTACACACAAACACACACACAAACAAATAGGGATACAGACAAAGATAGGAAGGGAGGGGCCAGATTTTAAAGGGCTTTGAAAGTGAAAGAAAAGTGAAGTCGCTCAGTCCTGTCTGACTCTTTGCAACCCCATGGACTGTGGCCTGCCAGCCTCCTCCATCCATGGGATTTTCCAGGCAAGAATACTGGAGTGGGTTGCCATTTCCTTCTCCAGGGGATCTTCCCCACCAAGGGATCGAACCGGGGTCTCCTGCACTGCAGGCAGACTCTTTACCATCTGAGCCACCAGGAAAGCCCAAAAGGCTTTGAAGGCCACATTAATAGGCTTAGGCTTTATCCTACAGATGGTAAAGCGTCTGCCTGCAATGCGGAGGACCCGGGTTCGATCCCTGGGTTGGGAAGATCTCCTGGAGAAAGAAATAGCAATCCACTTCAGTACTCTTGCCTGGAAAATTCCATGGACTGAGGAGCCTGGCAGGCTACAGTCCATGGGGTCGCAAAGAGTCGGACACAACTGAGCAACTTCACTTTCACTTTCTTTTATCCTATGGAGTTGGGGGAGAATTAACAGAGCCTGATCAAGGTGGCTAAAGGGCTGTATCTGAGTGTGCAGAGCAAACTCTAAGGGAGAAAACCTGGAAGCAAGGAGAACTTATTACTGGAGCCTTGTCTCTGGGCACATCTGACCTCATGACTGACAAAGCCCTATGTGTGAGTTCCCCGAGTTCTGAACCTCTACAAGAACACAGCACTCTGCTGACTTGGCTGAGTCAGAGCAATTGCTATCTGACATAAAGGAAGAGAACAGATTATACACTTGAAATATGGGTGGTATTCATCAGTTCCTCCTCCCTCATAACTGCCTAGAAGGTAGTCTGGAACTATCTGGTCTTCTCTTTGAATTAATGCAACAATATACTGCCACCTGCTTTTCTACCAGGTTGTCCGTTGCAGTCAGATTAAGGATTTCAAAGGAAAGCTTTCGGTCCGTAATTCTTCTGGTTATAAACTTTCTGATTCATCTTTTATTTCCTACTTAATATTCAGTCATTTGCCTGGTTTTCAAAACAGTTTATAATTTAATACTACTTTTCTATTTCATTTTGTATACCCTTGCATCAGGCCTTCTTCATCAGATTGTGATGATTTCTAGCTAGCTATGATTTCTAGCTTCATCATCTAGATGATTTCTAGCTTTGTATTTATGCCCATACTTTAAGTTTTCTCATGTGTATACATATAAAAATGTATCTATAAACGCAAGTTATAGGTACCATTTATTTAAATGTTTATTCATTTACTTCCTCTCTCTCTCAACATTATCCATTAAGACTGCATGATAGGTGCTGGAGTTACAGTGGTCAGCAAGACAACGAGGTCCTGAACCTCATGGAGCTCAGAATTGGCCTAGAGCTTTGTTACCCAAAATGTAGTCCTTGGACCAGCAGCATTGACTTCATCTGGCAGTTTGTTAGAAATGTAAAATCTTAGGCCCCACCCCAGGTGATGCTAGTGGTAAAGAACCCATCTGCCAATGCAGGCATTGCAGGAGACACAGGTTTGATCTCTGTGTCAGGAAGATCCCCTGGTGGAGGGCATGGCAACCCACTCCAGTATTCTTGTCTGCAGAATCCCATGGACAGAGGAGTCTGGAGGGCAACAGTCCATGGGGTCACAAAGAGTCAGACACAACTGAAGAGACTGAGCAAGCTTGCAAACCCCAGACCTACTAAATTTAAACCTCATTTTAACAAGATCCATAGTTAATATTTTTTAAAGATTTTTTTTTTTTTGATGTGGACCATTCTTAAAGTCTTTATTGAATTCGTTAGAACATTGCTTCTGTTTTATGTTTCGGTTCCTTGGCCACGGGGTATGTGGTATCCTAGCTGACCAGGGACCAAACCTGCTCTCCTTGCATTGAAAAGTGAAGTGTCAACCACTGGACCACCAGGGAAGTCCCGTAGATAATTTTTATGCACAAAAGAATTTCAAGAAGCAATGGTCTAAGAGACAGGAATTGAAAAGACAGCTGTAATAATAGCATATGGATGGCTGTGATTCTGGAGGGACAGGGATAAGAATCTAATGCCATGTTGTTGAATGGTCAATTATGTAATGAGAATTTTTTTTTCACTGAATTAAGTAAGTAATGGTGTGTGTGTGTGTATGTATGTATGTAGAGACCACATGTTATTCTCCTTGAGAATCTCCTACTCAGCCCTGTCCTGAGTCCACTGTGGGTGACTAACACACGCTTTTGCTAACACTGATTGATCGAATTGCTTACAGAAGCACTAAGACCAATTTGAGGATTTTCGAGGTTTCAGCAAATGATGAAGTTGTTCGATTTTTGCCAGTACGGTTTTGATTTATTAAGTGTGGGGGTTTTGTTTGGCCACAGCAGAAAACGAATGTTGTCTGTCCTTTTCAAAGCCACAGCATTTCACCATGGTTGACATAAACAGGGGGGAGAATTCACAAGATGCAATGGAATAAAATTTTGCACAGGTCAGTTTTTGGTCTGCAGCTCAGGGCTATGGATGAGTTTGCTCTTTCTGTGAGTTATTTGTATTTTTATCATGTATGGAGAGCTGGGTGATTCATAGCTAGGTCAATACTCCTCATTTAACTGCACAACACATCCATTACTTAGTAATACCTTAGATTCAATTGGCACAAAACTTAATACCTGAAAAAAAATCCACATTTTTTATGTTTTCATCTCTCTTATGGTGTGCGCAGCCCTGTTTTCTCCTCATATTGAGTTGAGACTAAGGGTTAATAAAAGCAACCATGTTTTGAGTGCACAACAAATTCCTATCTGTTCCTCACTTGTTGTTGCTTCATGCACCTTCTTCTTTTACATTAATTGACATGAAAGAGGGTTCATCCTTCTCTCTGGGAGAGTTTTACATGCTCCATGTTTGGATCCTTTTTCCACTCATGATTGTCCTGAGTTTAACCATCACATTTAGATTTTGAAGCACAGACAGAGTCTCAGCTATTGATTTGTTCTAGAGCTTTGAGAAAACCTCCAATCACTGGTGCTTCAACAGAATATTCCATCTCACAGTTAGAAAAAGATCACAGATATGGTCTCATAACAGATTCTCTTCTAAACTGCATTCTAGTGCCCAGCGGAATCATCCAACGTCTATTTCAGCACCCTGAGCAAGCTTCTCCAGATATCTGCTTATTAATAGGTATCAAAACATTATAAAGCTCTAGTAATTAAGATAGGGTGAAGAAAGGGCAAAAATAGACTAGTATATCAATAGAAGAGAATCAAAGAGTCCAGAAACATACCTATGTGCATTTGGTGATTTGAGAAAGGGGCATGCAGTGGGGAATAGGGTGGACTTCTCAATAAATCATGCTTGTTCAATTGGGTATACACTTTCAAGGAAAAAAAAATGACCTTGCACATAGCTATAGGACACACAGATCCAAATGTGAAAGGTAACATTTCAGATGAAATCATAGAAGACTATCTTCAGGACTTTGAGGTAGGCAAAGACTTCTTATATAAGATACTTCTTATACAAGATACAAGCTATAAAGAAAAAACCTTGCTAAGTGGACGACATTAAAATTAAGTGTTTCTGTTCCTCATACAACACTGTCAAGATAGTGAAAAGACAAACCACAGAACTGAAGATACTGATATAATAGACATCTGAAAAATGATCTGTATCAAAGTTATATAAATAATGCTTGCTGAACAATAAGAAAAAGACAACAGAAAAATGGGCAAGAAATTTACAAAGGTAATTCTTAAAAGAGGCTCTACAAGTGGTTGATAAACATGGAAAAGTTCCCTAACTTGCAACAGGTAGATGCATAGGAACCTGGAATGTTAGGTCCATGAATCAAGGCAAATTGGAACTGGTCAAACAGGAGATGGCAAGAGTGAACGTCGACATTCTAAGAATCAGCGAACTAAGATGGACTGGAATGGGTGAATTTAACTCAGATGACCATTATATCTACTACTGTGGGCAGGAATCCCTTAGAAGAAATGGAGTAGCCATCATGGTCAACAAAAGAGTCCGAAACGCAGTACTTGGACACAATCTCAAAAACGACAGAATGATCTCTGTTCGTTTCCAAGGCAAACCATTCAATATCACAGTAATCCAAGTCTATGCCCCGACCAGTAACGCCAAAGAAGCTGAAGTTGAACAGTTCTATGAAGACCTACAAGACCTTTTAGAACTAACACCCAAAAAAGATGTCCTTTTCATTATAGGGGACTGGAATGCAAAAGTAGGAAGTCAGGAAACACCTGGAATAATAGGCAAATTTGGCCTTGGAGTACAGAATGAAGCAGGCCAAAGGCTAATACAGTTTTGCCAAGAGAACAAACTGGTCATAGCAAACACTCTCTTCCAACAACACAAGAGAAGACTCTACACGTGGACATCACCAGATGGTCAACACTGAAATCAGATTGATTATATTCTTTGCAGCCAAAGATGGAGAAGCTCTATACAGTCAGCAAAAACAAGACCGGGAGCAGACTGTGGCACAGATCATGAACTCCTTATTGCCAAATTCAGACTTAAATTGAAGAAAGTAGGGAAAACCACTAGTCCATTCAGGTATGACCTAGATCAAATCCCTTATGAGTATACAATAGAAGTGACAAATAGATTTATGGGACTAGATCTGATAGACCGAGTGCCTGATGAACTATGGACAGAGGTTCATGAAATTGTACAGGAGACAGGGATCAAGACCATCCCCATGGAAAAGAAATGCAAAAAAGCAAAATGGCTGTCTGAAGAGGACTTACAAATAGCTGGGAAAAGAAGAGAAGTGAAAAGCAAAGGAGAAAAGGAAAGATATTCCCATATGAATGCAGAGTTCCAAAGAATAGCAAGGAGAGATAAGAAAGCCTTCCTCAGCGATCAATGCAAAGAAATAGAGGAAAACAACAGAACGGGAAAGACTAGAGATCTCTTCAAGAAAATTAGAGATACCAAGGGAACATTTCATGCATAGATGGGCTCGATAAAGGACAGAAATGGTATGGACCTAACAGAAGCAGAAGATATTAAGAAGAGGTGGCAAGAATACACAGAAGAACTGTACAAACAGATCTTCACGACCCAGATAATCACGATGGTGTGATCACTCACCTAGAGCCAGACATCCTGGAATGTGAAGTCAAGTGGGCCTTAGAAAGCATCACTATGAACAAAGCTAGTGGAGGTGATGGAATTCCAGTTGAGCTATTTCAAATCCTCAAAGGTGATGCTGTGAAAGTGCTGCACTCAATATGCCAGCAAATCTGGAAAACTCAGCAGTGGCCACAGGGCTGGAAAAGGTCAGTTTTCATTCCAATCCCAAAGAAAGGCAATGCCAAAGAATGCTCAAATTACCGCACAGTTGCACTCATCTCACATGCTAGTAAATTAATGCTCAAAATTCTCCAAGCCAGGCTTCAGCAATACATGAACTGTGAACTTCCAGATGTTCAAGCTGGTTTTAGAAAAGGCAGAGGAACCAGAGATCGAATTGCTGACATCCACTGGATCATCGAAAAAGCAAGAGAGTTCTAGAAAAACATCTATTTCTGCTTTATTGACTATGCCAAAGCCTTTGACTGTGTGGATCACAATAAACTGTGGAAAATTCTGAAAGAGATGGGAATACCAGACCACCTGACCTGTCTCTTGAGAAACTGTATGCAGGTCAGGAAGCACCAGTTAGAACTGGACATGGAACAACAGACTGGTTCCAAATAGGAAAAGGAGTCCATCAAGGCTGTATATCGTCACCCTGCTTATTTAACTTATATGCAGAGTACATCATGAGAAACGCTGGGCTGGAAGAAAGACAAGCTGGAATCAAGATTGCCGGGAGAAATATCAATAACCTCAGATATGCAGATGACACCACCCTTATGGCAGAAAGTGAAGAAGAACTAAAGAGCCTCTTGATGAAAGTGAAAGAGGAAAGTGAAAAAGTTGGCTTAAAGCTCAACGTTCAGAAAACTAAGATCATGGCATCTGGTCCCATCACTTCATGGGAAATAGATGGGGAAACAGTGGAAACAGTGTCAGACTTTATTTTTTTGGGCTCCAAAATCACCGCTGATGTTGATTGCAGCCATGAAATTAAAAGACGCTTACTCCTTGGAAGGAAGGTTATGGCCAACCTAGATAGCATATTTAAAAGCAGAGACATTACTTTGCCAACAAAAGTCCATCTAGTCAAGGCTATCATTTTTCCAGTGTTCATGTATGGATGTGAGAGTTGGACGGTGAAGATAGCTGAGCGTTGCAGAATTGATGCTTTTGAACTGTGGTGTTGGAGAAGACTCTTGAGAGTCCCTTGGACTGCAAGGAGATCCAACCAGTCCATCCTAAAGGAGATCAGTCCTGGGTGTTCATTGGAAGGACTGATGTTGAAGCTGAAACTCCAATACTTTGGCCACCTCATGCAAAGAGTTGACTCATTGGAAAAGACCCTAATGCTGGGAAGGATCAGGGGCAGGAGGAGAAGGGGACGACAGAGGATGAGATGGTTGGATGGCATCACCGACTCAGTGGACATGGGTTTCAGTAAACTCCGGGAGTTGGTGATGGCCAGGGAGGCGTGGTGTGCTGCGATTCATGGGGTTTCAAAGAGTCGGACACAACTGAGTGACTGAACTGAACTGAACTGAGATGCAAATTAAAATGGTAATGTCCATGTATAAATGTGAGTTAAAATGTGTATATTATGATACACTCACTTGCTAAAATAAAGGGAGATGTGGGGCAACTGGAACTCATATAGATTATTGATGAGAGTATAGATTTGTTTTCAGAAAATAGTTTGGCAGAATCTATGATAGGAAATTAAAAATAATGTGGCCTAAGAATTCCTTTCCTGGGTATATTATGCAACAGAAATTCAAAAGTGTTCTCATTAGTTATCTATTTTATATCTGTTTTATTCCTAGTGATGTACATATGTCAGTCCCAATCTCCCTGGCAGTATTTAATTTCTTGAATTCTGATTGCACGGTGTTTTCACTTGATGAAAATTAACTGAGCAGTATATTTGTGATTGATGCACTTATGTGTGTATTATACTTCAACTAAATTGAAAAATTAAATCAGTTGTGTGTCAAATGGCGAGGATATGGGGAAAGCCAGATTCTAATTAACATCTTCCTTTGCTCAGCATGGTATATTAAATTTAAGAGGGAAGATTTCATTGACTTAAAAGAGAGTTGAAGTTAAAAAAATAAACTATGAATCTTCTCTATATAAGTAGGAAAATTCCTTTTCTATCTTTGAGTGTTGATGTGGAAGATATGGTGAAATGTAAGAACATTGGCTTTGTGGGGAAGCCTGATACATGGACTTATGGTTTAATAACATGTGTGCCCTTTCTTCCTCTCCAGCAGACAGATGGATGAAGCTGACTTCTGCCAGCATACATCTGTCCCTTTGGGTCACCTGTGGATGGCACTTAAGTTCCCATTGTAAGTAACACGTTGCTGCTTGTGTGTAAGTCTTATCTCCCCAGTTAGGCTGTGAACATCATGTAAACCAGGACCTGGCATTTCTTATTTCTGTGCACTCTCCACCACAATTAGGAGATGATGGACCACAGAGGCTCAGTAAGCAGGTTCCGTTGTATTCGGTTGGCCAAAATGTTCATTTGGGTTTTCCTAATATCATACAGAAAAACCTGAATGAGCTTTTTGGCCAATCCAATAGAAAGTCAGATCATTGAGTCTGTGAAGTCTGAGGTCTTAGAAGGTAAGTCATTTGCCCAAAGTCACTTGGCATCATTATGTCTTCTAAGTTCCATCCTTGTCCAGCCAAGATCCCTGCACAGCCTTGGTGAGAAGAAACAAACCATGATCCTTCTGTTCTGTTCCCTTGGTCCTTCCTTCCTTAGTGCAGAGATGCAGAAGTACAGTAACTCAATTTTGTGAATCCTGATTGTTCTGCTTGCTGATTCACAGAGCAAATACTGCCTAAATGTGGGGCCCCTTGGCTTTGGGGAGGAGGAACAATCTGTGTAGTATTAAAAAAGTCAAAGACAGTAAGTGACCTGGCTCAATTCATTGTTCAGATCTGCAGAATGAGAACACATCAAGCTTTTGTGCACCTTCTGTGCCTTTTCATTTAACTCCAAGGGTGATGATGAAATTCAAATACTTATAGATCCCGAAAGGTATTGAAATTTAATCTCAGCCTTTTGAAAAATTGCTTATTGTTTGCTAAGGGTCACTTGAGTTCTTTTCAACAAGAATGCTTCATCCAAGCACGGACTATTAACATTGGTTTTCCAAAGTATAAAAATAAGATAATTAGATAAGAAACAACCTGACTTTTGAGGCTCTATTCTGTAGATTCATTAGGGATCTAATCTACAGATTCATTAACTTAAATAATTACTAGCATCTCTTATAGACACAAACAATTAATAAGCACCGATGAGACATTAATAAGCACTATTCAGAAGTGTCATATATGTGTGTCTGTACCTCTACTTGCGGGGAGGTGAGAGTGAGAGATAGGGGGAGAGGGAAGGAGGAAGGAGGGAGGGAGAATATGAATGTGAATGACTGTGTCTTTCACTGAGCACTTATTACATGTCAGGCACCATACCAAGTATTTAAAATTCCTTATTTTCTTTAATCTTCATAATGATTCCAAAAGTATTATCTTTACTTTATATATAAAGTGTAGCTGATTGCTTTTTCCAAATACCACCACCACAACCTCTTCCATTCCACATGTTCTTCTTACAATGTGATTTTTAACCCTTGTCCTACTGAAGGGTGAAATATATGTTCCTTCCTTTCTGATATGGCTGGGCTGGTGACTCTGGCAGAAGTCACACCCTGTGACTTCTCAGGGTAGGTCATGAGACGTGCTACAGCTTTTGCCTGCTTCCTCTTGGTTGCCTGTTCTTGGGACCTGGCCATCATGCTGTGAGGAACCCCAGCAGAGCATGGAGAGGGAATGTGTAGGTAGGTGGTCAGAACAGCAGCCTCCATTGCCAGCCATGTGAGTGAGTGAGCCTGCAGGTAATTCCACCCCCCACTGCCAAGTGATCCACAGCCTTGTAGTTTCTCTATCCGAGATCCCAGGCATCTGTAAGCAAGAAGAGGCCATCTTACTGTGCCCGTATCCAAGTTTCCTGACCCAGGGAATCTATGAGCAGAATGAAAAGGCTGCTCTTTTATGCCACAAATTCAGGGTGGCTTGTTATACAGTAACAGAGGCTCTGAGTTGCAAAGCTAGTTGCCTGGGATCACACAGCAAATTAGTGTAAGAAGCAGAATTAAGTCTAGGTCTCACTCCAGAGCTCATGAAGTTCTTAATTACTCTCTTGAAAAAGCCTTGCATATTTGCAAGTCCTGCAAAACCAGTGTCTGTCACTCTGGGATACAGAGGAAGCCATCATAATGCTGACTGCTAAGAAACAAAACCAGGTGCCCAGGAGATCAAGAGGGGACTGGTGGGCAGTGTGGTCTGGCAGGAAGAGTCACTGCCCCGGTGATGAGTTTTGCCAGGGAAGCAGGCAGGAGCTCAGATGTAGTTCCTGAGGCTTGAGCTATGGAATAGCCCTGGGATGGAGTGATGCTGCCAGCATCCTCGAGTCATAACTGCATCTGGCAGCCTTCCCTCTGTTCGTGGGAACAGCCTACAGACTTCCCTCTGGCCAGTGCTGGGCCAGGAGCACATAAAGAACAGCATGTCAGCAAGGCTCTGAAAGCTCTTAGCAGAGAACAAATGGTTGGTGGGAGGCCAGAGACAAAGCTGAAAGAAAGTAAAGTAGTAACACAAAAGAAGGGAATGAAAATTAAAAATTTTTGAACTCCTGGTGTATGCCAGGTATTAGGCAACATGCTTTAGCTTCTCTTTGTTTGTGTGTTCTTATAAGATCCTATGATATTCATATTAATGGCCTCTTTTTAAAATTAAAAAAAAAATTTAATTGAAGTATAGTTTACTTACAATGTGTTAATTACTGCTATACAGCAAAGTGATTCAGTTATACATACATATATGCATATATATGTGTCTATATATATATACATATATCTACAGATTATTTTTGTTATATTCTTTCCCATTATGGTTTATCCTAGGATATTGAACATAGTTCTCTGTGCTGTACAGTAGGACCTTGTTGTTTATCCATCTCTGTATCAAAACTTACATCTGCTAATCCCAACTTCTCACTCCATCCCTTTCCCAACTGCTCCCCGTGGCAACCACAAGTCTGTTCTCTATGTCCGTGATTCTGTTTCATAGATAGATTCATTTGTATGATATTTTAGATTCCACATATAAGTGACATCACATGCTATTTTTCTTTCTCTTTTTATGATAATCTCTAGTTGCATTTATGTTGCTGCAAGTGGCACTATTTCATTCCTTTTTATGGTTGGGCAATATTCCATTATATTCATGTACCACATCTTTATTTAATGGCCTCTTTTTTTTTAAAGAGGAAACAGACTTGGCAGTGAAGTTACTGGTTCAGGTCTTACTAGCTAGTAACTGGTGGACTAAGGTCATGGCTCAGTGTAAAGAGTCTGTGTGCAAACCAGGAGACGTGTGTTCCATCCCTGGGTTGAGAAATCCCCTGGAGAAGGAAATGGCAACCCACTCTAGTATTCTTGCCTGGTAAATCCCATGGACAGAGAAGTCTGAGGGGCTACAGTCTGTGGGGTCATAAAAGAGCTGGACGTGACTTAGCAACTAAACAACAAGAAAGATCAAAACCCAGGTCTAAGTAATTAACAGGATACTTGGTCTCGAAACACAGTCCTCTTCTCTGCTTTGCTTGGGCTCTCCTGCCACAAACCATATTTTAGCTGAGCCTCCTTCTAGAAGTCCACCTTTATCCCTTGGGACCAGCCCAAGTCCCTCTTTTTCTTCAAAGCTAACCCAGACTATTTTGGGCCTCAATAATCTTTCTTTTCTATCTGTTGACTGTAAATCCTGCACTTAGGAATTATTCAGATGAACATTTTGCTTTATTATCTACCTTTTTTCTGTGTGTGTCTTGATTTTTGCAAAGTCCAGAGTCTCTACTCTGGTTTCTTCCTTTTTCACACCAGCCATAATGCCTACCACTGTGCCTAAGGCAAAGCTTATATCCTAATGGCCCTCAACTAAAACATTTGATTGATTAGTCCTCACTTGAATCTGTAGGAATACATACCAACAGTAACCAGAAACAAAGCAAGATAAACTCCCTCTTCATTCTCTCTCCCCATTCTCAGAATGGGTACCTCCACAGAGAACAGGGCATGAAAGGGGAGATGGATACCAGCTGAGTACCCAGCCAGACTTGCACAGAAGGGAAGGCATCTTTCTGCCTGACAGCCCCTTCTGTCTGCTGCTCGGGAGATAAATTACCTGGCAGCAGCAGCAGTGGCAGGGACTTCTTGAGAGCCAAGATCCTCTGATTCAGAAATTAGACCCTCGCTGACATGGTTTCGTCCACAGTGGATCAAGACTTAACACCAATCAGTAAAGGTGCTCCATGGGGAGTAGGGAGTTACTTCCTGCAGCAATTGAAGAACTGGCCCAACACTGCCCACTTTAGACTCTCTGTTTCTTGGGTGACACTCTAATGGCTATACAACAGCTTATCAGGCCCCCAAAGTCATGGTATTGAATGCATCATTAAATCTTGTGAGCTCTGAACCCTTGGCTAATGAGTCCCTAGGGATGACAGGTCCCCCGGCTCAACACATGCCTGCTTCAGTGCCTCTGCTCACAGTGATTCCCCCACCAGAGACTTCCGTCTTCATTTCTCTCTGCTTTTGTAGATCTTAGCTCATTTTCAAGGCACAGTCCAGCGCTTCCCAGAGGTCTCTTTGTACCACAACCCACACTAATATTTCATTTCTCAGAAGAAAATCTAGCATGAGCTTTACATACCACAGAGTTTAGTCCTCAGAGACACATTCCCCTAGTTCCCTGTGTTCCGAAGAGGCAGCAGGATGCAGTGAAAAGAGCCTACAATTTGGGACCAGTGGGACCAGAACCCCTTCCTTATTCCCCTGCTATGCTATCCTGAAGATCCTTGCAGAGTAGCACAGGCATCCTTGTTCATCCACCCTAATAGCTGCATTGTCTGCCCCTGGATGCATCACTGTCTTCAGCTGATGGGCAGCAGGCTACTTCCAGCTTTTAAAAACAACAGTGAGAGGCGATTGATTCAAGATGGCAGAGCAGAAGGATGTGTGCTCACCTTCTGTGAGAGCACCAAACTGGCAACTAGCTGCTGAGCAACCATCGATAGGAGGACGCTGGAGCCCACTGGAGCAATGAAAATCCTTATACATACTGGTGCCACTTTGGCACCAGTTTTGTCTTTGCTCTTGTCTATTTCACCATCTCCCTCACCAACTGGCCGGGCTGCACGCACCCTGGGTGGGGCAGAGTGCACTCCCAGGGGGTCCCCTCTTCTTCCCCAGGAGACAACTTTTAAGGAAAAAGATACTGGAAGGAATATTAATGGAGAATATCAAAGCCAAAAAAGTCTATTTTTTTTTTAAAGCTAGAGAACCCTATGGAAGAAAAAGGATGCTTTTTATTTCCATGAAATCTGACAATCCATAGGGAGCCCTGAGGGACCATCAAAAGATTTCTGATCTTGGAAGACAATGGTGTCTCAAAAATAAATCACGAGTCTTTGAATCCAATAGACACAGGTTATAATCCCAGCTCTGCTAGAAAACCATGAATAAGGGAGTCTGCCTGAGTTTTCTCATCTATCAAATGGGGTTGATATCCCTGAACAGAGGTTGTCATGATAATTAGAGGTGACATCACATGACACTTAAGAGAGTGCCTGATACATAGTAGACAGGGAACTCTGGATTGGTCTGTTTCACTTCCTTTTCTCCAATTCTTCTTGCTTTTCCTCACATCTATTGAGATCCCAGGACTGCCTTGCCCCACGTTGCACAGGTAGTTAGTGACCATCAGAAATTCTCTCTTGGGTTGCCTTCTCTCCATTAAGTGAAAAATGTGACATGGTTCTTAGAAGGCTACTTGTGAAAGTGCATATATTCATTCAACAAGCACATGTTGAATATTAAGAATGCCTAACCCCCGTGGCAGGTTCTGGATGAGTGGCAAGGATAGGTTTTCCAGTTTGTGTTTTGATAAGGAACAGAATTGGGCAACAGTAGCTCAGGATTGAAGATAGATGATGCCCTCAAGAGAGGTTCATATGACAGTATAGCAATAGCAACAACTATGTCAATAGCATTTAGTGTGTCCATCACCTCTGTGCAAAGGAAGAGCTTCCCACACATGATGTCATTTAATACTCAGATAATACCCTTGAAGTCGGTATTCTTACTATCTCCACCTTCCAGAAGAAGGAACCAAGGCACAGAGAAGTTACTTTCTTGTGCTGACATGGCCAGTAAGTGGCAGAGCTAGGATTCAGCTGTAGGCAGGCCAATTCCAGAGATCAAGCTCTGTTCCTGCAATGCATATCTTCCTGAGAGAATTGGGGTTAGGAGGGGAGCAATGGGACGTCAGTATTTGCAAAAGAGAGGGTCATTGAGCAAGAAGGATGAGAGAAGCTGCTCCAAATAGAGGGAATGGCAAGACTATAAAGGCAGCTTGGGGCTGAGGGAACAGATTGATGTGCAACCTGGCTTGGCTAGAGCCTTGTCTGGACCTGGGAATCAAAGGGACACCAGCCTTAGATGGGGTCTGGAGACATGCCAGGCACCATCCTTCTCCCATTTTGAAGGGAAAGTGAGGGGGGAAGGGAAGTGACTCACCCAGTGGGCTAGTAACCTGAGCTTTTTTCTAAGATCTTTTATCACCTCCTCCAATCCTCTGGGCCCACCTCCTGTGACACAGCTGCTCCTGATTCCCCCCTTGGGAAGGGCTCCATTCTGCCCCCAGCAGCTATTGTGTCTCCTCATTTTAAGGTCCTCTTTCCTAAGCCACCAGATTCACACGGTGACTGTCATCGCGTAGATCTCTCGTTTCTGTGTTAGTGGAACGCGCTATTTTCTGCTAGTAACCTTGGGCTTCATTCACCTATGATCTTGCTTGAACACAACTTGGGTAGAAGCATTCATTTGCCACAGGTGGATGGTGGTCCTTAAATCATACTCAAACCATGGGGCTCCCCACAGGACTCTGAGCGTACATTCTCCATCAATTCAATTAATGATGCTTTCATTGTTCTCTTTTTAGAACTCAGGGCTTCTTTCCAGGTGAATGATTGGGTCTCTGGATCTCAGGTGCTGTATTTCTGGAGGGGAATTAAAAAGAAACAGGGGTTCTCTCCAGGAAAATGTAGATCTCAGGAAGAGGTAGGCAAGTCTTTCTGCATATAGAGCTGTGAGGACTTTGTTTTAATGCAGTCCCATTCACAGCCTGGATTTTCCAAGGTATGTGAAAAGAAAGAAAAACACAGCAATCAGATTTTTATCCTTGGAACCAAAAATGGGGGCTGAGGGAGAGGAGAATTCCTTTTAAAAAATCTACGAATATGATATTCTGAGTGTGTCTAAATGTTTTATGCTCCCCATCATTCTTCCAGGGGTGCCCAACTGCTGGCCCATAAGCTGAATCCAGGTGAACTTTGGCTTCATCTGCAGAGCTCTCCTGGAAGTGACTGTCCAGGGCTGAGTGGGAGCGGTCCCCTTTTAGCTGACGCAGGCATGCCCAGGTCAACACAGCTACCAGCTGACCCCTGTTTTTGTGTTACTGAAAGTGTTAGTCAGTCAGTCGGTCATGTCCGACTCGTGGTGACCCCATGGACTGTAGCCCACCAGGCTCCTTAGTCCATGGGATTCTCCAGGCAAGAATACTGGAGTAGGTTCCCATTTCCTCCTCCAGGGGATCTTCCAGACCCAGGGATCTAACCTGGGTCTCCTGCACTGCACGCAGACTCTTTACTGTCTGAGCCACCAGGGAAGCTTACGCTAATTATCTCTGAGTCTCTTCCCCCTCCCTGTAAACCAGAATCTTCATCTATGGAATTGGGATGGGGGTATTGATTGCATCTTTTTTTTTTTTTTTTAAACTGCCTGACTCCTCTCACTGGAAGGTAAGCTCTAGGAGGATGGGGGTTTTGTCTGCTTTGTTTGGTGATGTCTCTTGTAGCAACCTGAACCATGTCTGAGTGTAACAGGTGCTAAGGAAACATTTCAGGAGAGAAATTGTCCTAAACAGCCTTTTCAGCTCGGGAAACACTTTCTGAGTGTTTTCCTATTGTAATTTTGGAGGAAAACAAAAAAAACCCAAAACACCTCTCTCCTTCAATTAAACTGTTCAAACCCTGGACATGAATGACAACCTAGAGATTCTATTTACCCATTGCTGGTGGCCAGAACTGCTGGCTGAGGGGCAGAAAATGGTGCTATTCATTTGCACGTCGAGCGAAGTTTTTACCCTCCCGTCACTGCCTTCATTTGAACACTTTCATGTGGCTTGCACAGGCTCTGAAAGTTCTACTCCTGTGCTTCCTCATGGTCTGCAAAACTGCTCACTATCAGAGCCTGGCTCTGGGTCTCGCCACTGGGTAGCAGAGGGTTAAAGTTGAAAAGGAAGGAGGCGTGGAGCTGGAGTCCCCAGTGATGGGGGATCACGGTCCCTGCACAGATCACTCTGTCACAGCTGCAGCTCTTGCTTGTTACCCAGGGAGATGTACTCTGGTGAATTCTCTAGGATCTCCTCTCAGGAGCCTGGCCTATGCAGGGAGCAGGGTCCCTGCAAGGCCTCTGCCTTCAGTGGCCACTCCCAGGGTCTTACTCCCTTAGCAGGTAACACATGCAGGGCAGGCAGACTCTGGGCTCAGTGTTTATGGCAGTTGACTAACATGATTTCTGGCTGAACCATGGACCTCACTTCTTACACTTCCAAACTGACTTTCCTGAACAACATCCTAGCTCAATGGCTTTCCAATTTTAATGCCCACCTGCCCTGGGGGAGAAGGCAATGGCACCCCACTCCAGTACTCTTGCCTGGAAAATCCCATGGACGGAGGAGCCTGATAAGCTACAATCCATGGGGTCGCTAAGAGTCAGACATGACTGAGCGACTTCAGTTTCATTTTTCCCTTTCATGCACTGGAGAAGGAAATGGCAACCCTCTCCAGTATTCTTGCCTGGAGAATCCCAGGGACGGTGGAGCCTGGTGGGCTGCCGTCTATGGGGTCGCACAGAGTCGGACACGACTGAAGCGACTTAGCAGCAGCAGCAGCAGCCCTGGGGGAAGGGCAAGGCTTGTGAAATGTGTATTCCTCACTCTAGATGCAGAATTTCCAGTTCCTCAGACTTAGGGTGGGGCCTGGAAATCTGTATTTTGACAGGCATCTCAGGTGATTGTGACGCAAGAGTCCCAGCAGAAACCCTCATACCTAGTCCTAAGAGCATCAAACACACATTTCTTGCATCATCGCTGTGCACACATCCTTCCTTACAGCACCGAGTCTGTGTCCTAAATGAGGCTTGTGTTTTCTAAAGACTGGATTAGGATTGTGTGTGTGCTCAGTCATGTCTGACTCTTTGCAACCCCATGGATTGTAGCCTGCCAGGCTCCTCTGTCCATGGAATTTTCCAGGCAAGAGAACTGGAATGGGTTGCCATTTCCTACTCCAGGGGATCTTCCCGATCTAGGGACTGAACCCACATCTCCTACATTGGCAGGCAGATTCTTTACCACTAGCACCGCCTGGGAAGATGAAATATTTTATAAATTCAGGCTGCTTCCATCAACTTCCCTGAATATTTACCCCCTTTTTTCCCTGCAACACTTCAGTGACACCAGTATTGGCCAGAGGAAGGGGTTTGCATGACTGTCTCTGGGAGGGAAGTGGGGAGAACAAGAGGTGGAAGGGGAAGGCTCCTCATCACCCACTCTGTGCACTATAGTCCTGGTTGCTGTGGATTTCTGTGTGAATGCGCAAGTCAGGCTGTCATTGGTTCTTGGTTTAGGCTCTGTTCATTGGCTACTCTGTTCCCATGGTGAATCAGTCTCAGGGCCCTCAGCCAGCACATTAACTGGGGTTCGGGGGAGGCAGAGTGGTGGTACAGGGTTCCCGGAGATCTCCAAAGTGCTACCACTCCCCTGCTTTAGAATTCTTCTTGCTGAGAGTAATTATTTTCCCTAGGTGGAGATAATTATCATACATTCTGTCACATTCTAAGATCAGGAGTAAGAGTTCTGAAAGCTGGAATCATCATTTCCTATTTTCCTTTCTTCCCCTAGGACTTTCCACACCCTTCTCCTTTTTCATACTAGGGTCATCTGATCCCAGAAAACTGGAAGCCAGTGGGGAGGGCCGTGGGAATAAACAGTTGAAAGGCTCACTCTTAGTCCATTTGCAGGCGCTGGAGCCTGGGATGACACTGCAGGGTGGGCAGCAACAGGCCAGAGGTGTTTCCTTGGGGACTTTAGAGAAAATCCCTTCTCCCTCTGGGGCCTCCGTTTACTCCTCTGTTACATGGGGTAGATGAATTAGATCCTTCTCTTGATCAGAGCCAGACCTAAAGGTCTCTGGAAGTGTGGTGCCATGTTTTCGAAATGCTCTCTTCCTCTTGGAGGCACCACTGACACTTCCTCTCCTCCCCTTCAGATATCCAATCTGTCAGCCAGTGCTGTCATTTCTAGTTTCAGAGTAGATTGCTAATCCATCTCCATGGCCATCATAATTTCCATCACTGTAATTGCCCCTAGACAACTGTGAGAGCCTACTGCTCAGTCCCTCGCTTCCACTCTTGACTATTTTCTGCTTTAATTCATTTTCCTCATCGCTCCCCAGAGTAGCATTATAGCATGTAAATCAATCCTTCCCTTACTTAAAACTCCCCAGGGCCTTCCTATGTATTTAGAGTAAAACTTTAAATCTATGCTATGGCCCCGAGTCTCTGTGAGATCTGGCCTCTGCCTGCTTCTCTAATAATACAGCTCTGTGTCAGCCTAGCTCCTCCTTACCTCTCTGCGCCTCGGAGAAGCTTTCTCAGAACACCCCGAGTAAGTCCTTCTAATTCCACTTCCTCTATTATCTGTTGCTGCAGCAGTTTCATTTTATTCATAGCGCACCACAGTTTATACATTGCAATTGTTTATTTAACATCTGTGTTACCTCACTGTACTTGCCAGCTCCCCGAAGCAAAGACTCCCATACCCTCATACGCCATCGTCAACTTATCTTTATATCCTCAGCACCCGGTGCTGTACCTTACAGGCAATTAGTAATATCTGTTGAATAAATAAATGGCACGGACACAAATAGGGAGGAAAGCTACAGAAATGAAAGTTGTGGGAACTGAAGATAAATTTTGCCTGGGATGATTTTTGTCCTTTCTTTCATATATCCCTTCTCAAAATGTTCTTATCTATGAAAAAAGAAATCTAAAATATCTATTAAAAGTAGGTATTTTGGGCACAAGACATAGGCCTGCGAATGCAATTCATGATGGCATTTCTCTCTTACCATCAACCAGGTTAAAAAAAAAAGTATTTCTTGTGATCACAGCTCAACTGAGTTTTAACTTTCAATGTTAAAATAGGCTCCACAAAGACAATTTCTCATACAAATATTTTAAAGGGAGGAGGGAAGAATCTTGAAAGCCAATCAGTAGCATTTCCTGGTATACATCATTGAAGGTGCTAATGACAGATTATTTTGTCTATTTGTGGATCTGGTGTAGAAAACTTCAGCTCTAGGGCATGGAAACCCACTCTAGTATTCTTGCCTGGAGAATCTTCGTGGACAGAGGAGCCTGGCGGGCTACCGTCTAGGTTACAAACAGTCTGAGGTCTGAGGTCACAAAGAGTCGGACATGACTGAGCGGCTAAGTACAGCACAGCACAGGCACCGTGGCCCATGCTGTTGGCTCACTCATCAATGTCCATTCTCAGCCTTTCCATTTTAGAGGCTAAAAAACCTCGTTCTTGCCTTTCCTACCTTCAGTGATCTACTAGAAGTGATCACGGGCCACTGTTCTTACTGATGAGATGGATAGAAGGAGGCGTCTGCTTGGGGTGGGAAGTATATTGTTCAGCTTTTGTTTTGCTGATCCAGAGAGGCAGCACTGGCTGCAGTACTTCCTCCCCGTCTTCCTGCTTGAACCTGGACACGGCATCTGGGAGCTGCCGCCTTGTGCACAGGAGTAAATGCCAGGGCAGCCACAAAATGGCGGATCCTCATTTCACTGAACCATGAGCCTCCACTATCCTTTTCATCTAAGAAAGATAACTCTCAATCTGGTCACATTACTCTGGTCAGATGATTGAGTTACTTATAGACAACTAACTGTATTTGGCCACATTTCATTGGGGTTTTTTTTTGTTAGTATACATTAATATAAATATTGAATAAATTAAGAAAATAAAAGCTACTTGTGTATGTATACAGATATATGCAATTTAGGTGGAACTTAGTCTCCCAAATTCTAAATTCTGAGAATTTATGATACACTGTTAATAAATAGCGAGAAAAATTAATTGAAGCTGATTTGAAAGGACGTTTGAGTATAAAAAACCTCTTAAAAATATAATACCTCCTACTGTAACCCCAGGGTGTCTATTGCTATGTATATCAGAGGCTGTTAAAGCTCCATGGACTTTTGATGTTGTTTACGTCAAATATATGAACAACAATAACAAAAGCTTCCAGTTGTCCGCTTGGCCCTGGCTCTCATCACTGTCTTAGCATCCTTGTGTTTTTGTCTGGTTCTATTGACGAGTATGTGTCTTTTCTCTTTAGCATATATTCCCATCAAATGTTGTGATGCATATTCTGACTCTTAGAGGGATTTCTATAGGCCCCTAAGTGCTGGAGTTGGCCAAGCTGGGCCTGGTTAGCATGAGTCCATCTCACGTGGATAAAACTCCTTATTCTGGCAGGCTGACTCCTTTCTCTGCCTGTCAGACCCTGAAAACCATAATGCCAAATCCTTCTGCCCAGTCCCTGTGAGGGGTGTCTCAGGAATCCAGGAGTGAATCACTGTGCCTCTTTGTCTGTGGGTTTGCCCAGGAGAGAGAGGTCCATTGGCTTTTCATTGTGAGCCATGGCACCCTTCCTTCTAGTGAAGTTTACAATACAGAAAGTTGATAGGGAACTGAAGTAGCTTCTTGTTTATTGTGTTTCCTACGTGTTGTCTAAATAGTGTGTTACGAGTTCTGTATGTATTGGTCTTTATTTATTATCGGGTCATAGCTGTGGCACCTGGGATCTTCGCTGCATTGTGCTGGAACTTTTATTGTGGCACATAGACTCTCTAGTTGTGGCACACGAGCTCAGTAGTTGGGGCGCCTTAGTTATTCCATGGTATGTGGGCTCTTAGTTCCCTGTCCAGGGATGGAACCCATGTCCCCTGCATTGCAGAACGATTCTTAACCACTAGACCACCAGAGAAGTCCCTGTATCAATCTCTTTTAAACCTCACAACAATACTAGAGGTTGTTTGCCATTTTACCAGTGAAAATACAGAATCACAGAGTGGAATTGCTTTATTAAAAGTGAGGAGGAAGGAGGCTGGGTACTTTCCTGTTTAGTCTCATCTTCACCTCAAGGTCAGTTCCTAAGATAGCCTCATAGAACCCTCAGGAGTCCTGGAAACACAGTCTGAAAACCCTCTTCTAGCCAGAAGTCACAAACTCACATACTCTCTTGGGGCCAGCTGAGTCACAGAGGAGTGAAGCAGATCACTGGGCGCTGCGGTCCGTGGGGATGTCATGGATCAGCTCAAGAGGGCAGCTGTCACTCAGTTTTGGAGCATCCTTGGCAGACTGTGCAAATTATAGAAGCATGCCTGGTGGCAGATTCAGTTTGTGGGTCACTAACTTGAGACTTCAGGAGGAACGATGGGGAGTGTGAAAACACAGCCTGAGGTCAGACCACACACGTGCCTTTAGGAGGTAAGATGCCCAGCCAAGAAGGGAATACGGGAGTGAAAACAAGCCCATGGGTCTTCTCATACACCTGCATGTTTGGATGGCCCGTGACACTGAATCATTGCTTCCCACAGTTTATCTACTGGCCTGAGTTATTTTTAAGCAAGCCCTTCCCCTGCTGGGTTCTCTCTGCTCTTTACCATGTGTCTGCCAGCAGTGGCCAGGCAGTCAGTCTCACACCTCTTCTCCCACACAACACCCCCCTCTCCCGATGTCTTCTTATTTAGAGAAAAACAAGATTATAATGGTGAGCGATGAAATGATCTAAATTATACAGCAGGTGAAATGAGTCCTGCGGGAAGCTCCTTAGGAAGATTTTATTCCATTGCCACTTAGGAATATTGGTCCTCGCTGACACTCAAATGTGAGCCAGACAGGTGGTACCGATGCCTCCGGCACATGTCTATGAGGCCTTCATATTCATGCAGTTATGCCCCCAGAAAGTGAGAGTGTGTGCAAATCTATTCATGCAGCCAAGTGCTAAGCCATGCCTCCCTGCACGCTTTAGAAGCTTGGTAATCGATAAGGGACTGCCTGATTAAAGAGCTCATAAATATTAAGCAACTGTAAAAGGAAATACAATCAGTGCTTATTTATCAGGTAAATTGGAGGGGATTTGTGACATGAACGTTCCAGAATATAGATGAAAGAACATTACACAGAGAGATGGAAAGGAGGATTAGTAAATATGGGAACTGATTTAGATGAAAGTGAAGTGAAAGTGAAAGTTGTTCAATCGTGTCCGACTCTTTGCGACCCCACAGACTATACAGTCCATGGAATTCTCCAGGCCAGAATACTGGAGTGGGTAGCGTTTCCCTTCTCCAGGGTGGTGGTGAAATTTCTTTTTCCCCTTCTCCTTTACCTTTTCCTTCTTCCTCCATCCTTCTGTCTCTTTCTTTGTCTCTCTCTCCCTCCCCTCCTTTCCTTCCTTCCTCTCTCCCTTCCACAAACCTTTCTCAGAAGAAATTGTATTCACAAGTCCAATATGTAAAAGAGATGAAAATGGAGCTACTCATGTCCAATGTGAGGGCTGAAATGTCACTGATTTGGCCACTCAATATGACATTCTCAATATGATATCTGAGGAATTTCCAAGAAACTTCATTTCCCAGCCGCAAGAAACGAATTTACATCACCATTGAAACTAGACGGTTTCCAAGATCTTACTCAGAACCAAGAAAAGAAGAACCATTTTCTCTTAAAGATGAAGACACCAAGGTCTACAAGAGTCACGTGACTTGTCCAGAGCCACACAGAAAGTGCTAGAGCCAGAGCAAGAACCCACTCATAATTCAGTGCTCATTCTGCCACTCAGAAATAGTTTGGGATTGTGGTCTGAATCTTGACTCACCTAACTATCAGCTGTGTAACCTTGGAAAGATATTCAACATTTCCGTGGTTCCTCATTTGTAAAAGGAGGTATCACAAGTGTCCCTACCTAATGCTTCTGTGAGGATTCAGTGAAATAAGGCATGAAGAGGACTCAAAACCTTGCTTAGCATGTGTGGTAAGTGCTCAAAAATGTTAGTGGTACGATACCACCCCCCATCCCTTCTCCGTACTATGTAACTACAGAACATTAGAGTCACAATTATGCCTGTTAATCTTGTCAGAACACATCACCCAGACAGCAGACAGAGCCGGTCAAGGCATGTCCAGATCCTCCATAGCACCCAATGGACAGGTGACAGTAAAGCATAGTTGAGGACTAAATACAATAAAGTCTGGAAAAAATTGCCATCCCTAACTCCCCATGTATATATATGGTATTGAGTAAAGGGGTTGAGAGGAGCTGACTGACCTGGGAGAGATGTCACATCCTTGCTGCATGAAGGCTCCTAGGGAGAACCACAAGCTGTTGAATATCCCAAACTCATTGGACTGGTCGCTGGTGGTCTGGTCTCGCCCTTCCTCAAACTCTTCACTGTGCCATTCGTAGGGGCTGAAGCGGCTGACCAGGAAAAGGACGACGCTCACTCCAATGTAGGCGAACACAATGCACATCCAGATCTCATAAGCCAAAGGATCCAGGAAGGAAAAGACCCCTGGCTTGGACTTCTGCGGCTTTTTTATCATGATGGAGATCCCCAGACTCATAAACGGCTTGGAGAAATCTATCACCTCTTCCCGGACCAAGGTGATAGTTAAAGGGGCAACGGCCACATCTGCTCTCTGCAAAAATTACAGTGGAGAGAAGAAAATATGCACTTGAGTTCAGCAGCTCCCTGTCCCCTCATTTCCCTCTTCACTCTGAATATTCTTTTGTATCTTAAAGGATGTGAGAGAAAGAACCACAGAAATCCACCTCCTACTCTTCTGTAAAATATTTATGATAAATGGTTGATCAGCTCAATATCTCACAGGACAGATTATCCCGTTCTTTGACAGTTCGAATTGTTAGGGGTGACTTCCTGACCTTATGGAAGGAAGGGGGCTGTTGTAATGTCTCTTATTTTTTTGCCTCCCCAGCCAGCAATCGTGCCTTCTTCCCCTGAAAGAACTACTGCTCCGCTGTCTGTCCTCCGGTTCAAGTGGGGCTGATAACCCTTATTATAAGGTGAAGCACATCCCCCAGATCTGGCCATTAGTGTACTTCACTCCCCTGGCCATAGTGGTTCACTTAAGGACGGCATAAGACCCAAGTCTCTTTAATGAGCATGAGCCCTGACAGTCAGAGTGAGAGATGATCTCTGATGAAATCACTTGGATGACCCTTAATTCATGGCTTATCCTGCTGTCCCTAGGAACACGGTAGAAACATGTGTCAGTATACTCTTTTGTTTGTCTCCAGGAAAATGAACCAATCCTTCTGCTTGCCTAAACCAGTTGGAGTTGGGGTAATTTTACCTGCAACCAAGACAGTCCTGGCTAATAAGATAGATAGTGAAGGCAAGTTTAACTCAATAAATATTTATTGGGCACTCATATGCAAGCCCTAGGCTGAAAAGAAAACTGTGATCTCTCAAACTAGTAAAAGTTGGCATGCGCGCGCACACACACACACACACACACACACACACACACACACACACAAGGTAGTTTCCCAAACTACAGGGTAGATTGGATACGTGCTAGATACTGTGAGATACGTTTTGTATCTAAGAGATACAAAGTGCTACAGGAGGTCAGGAAGGAATTAATTCTGTCTGGGGAGGTCAGGGACTGCATCCTCAAAGAGGTAACATATACACTGACATTGAAGTGGGAGTAGGATTTCGACAGGTTGCTCGGATACAGAATACATTCCCAGAGGAGAGAATCATGTGAGGAAGACCTGGCAGAGAGAATAAAGTAGTATCACAACTATTTTTTTTCCCAGGAAGACTGCTAAGAAGTGCACAAATAATTCAGTTTTTAAAATTCATGTAGATAAACAAAATAGTTGCAAGAAATGTTCATCTTTGGGCATACAGCACCAGTCTTGCTCTTCTGTCTTTCCTATCTCTGCTTAATGGCAGGAGCACTGGCATCTATGCTCTAAAAATCCACTGCTCTCCTGGCCTGAGATTAAGCGATCCTGGAAATCTAACACAGTTCCATGGAGGGATGCCTTGACATTCACTTTTGAAATGACAGGCATGCCTGTGCAAGTCTGTTCAAGGCAGGTGGCTTTCTCTTATGATGCTGAGTAACAGTCCAGATGTGAGGCTGCAGACAGATGCTGTCCAGACCGCAGCCACACCCAGCTGCTGGCTGGTATTGCTCAGGAGGGGTTTCCTCTGGTTACTCTCATTGGATGAGATTTTTGAGAAGGCATTTTAAGTGGAATAAAAAGCCTGGCTTTAGAATGACTTAAATTTCTCACTTACAGAAAGAAACTTTCTGTAAAGCAATGTGGGATTGAGTATATGTCTCAGTAATTCTGTTTTTTCCCGCTAACACCTCCTGCCTAAATCTTGATACTTTTTACAAACACTTACAAGCCATTGCCAGGGAGACAGTATCTCCTTTTTTTCTCATAGGTAGAAAAGGAATAGGGGAGAAAAGTCACAGAAATGACTCGGAGGGAATAACTACAAGTTACCCAAGAGGGAGGTGGGTGAAGACCGGCTTCAAAGATGGTAAAGGGAATTGAATGGATTTGACTGATGCCTCCTGATGTGAGTTAATAAAAGGGACTGTGACCTGGAAAAAAAAATCACAAAACCAATCATCTTAGTTCTTATTTAACTTAGCAGTTCCAAGATTTGTTCCATGTAACGTTATTTGTGGAAGGATGTAACTAATTATAACATAAAACTTAACATGAATTTAAACAGGCAGGGCTTCTCAGAACCTTTAACAGACTACTGTGCCCTGAGAATTTCTAAGAGGGGTAAGCAGATTTAGTATTTCCAAAATTCTTTGTCCATTGAGTCCCAATCATTGAAAGGCACCCATATGCATAGGATACACACAGTGGGAAATGCAGTGACATCATTTTGCAGATAGGAGCCAAGGTCTAAAGAGGGAATGTGGTTTGTGCAAAGCAGCACGAGTTTTGAACAAGTTTTAGCTTGTTTTATGTTGACTGAAAGGTCTTAGGAGTTGATTTCCAGCACTTGAGGAAGTCACTGGACCTTTGCAGGATCACTTATGGGCAAGGCTCATCTGGGAAAGTAGACCTGACTTCTTAGCTTTGTGACTCACTGACCAGTGCCCTCGAGTGAGACAGCTGTCCTTATGAATATCAGTTTCCTCTTTAGAAAAAGAGGCATAATAAATTTTGCTTTATCTACTGGACGGCAGTGTTCTGTGAGAGTCAAAAGAATTAAAATACATGAGAGCACCATGAACTGTGGGCATTTCACAAGTGCTCAAAATTATTTTCTGAAACTGACATCTTGAGACAGTGATTCTCAAACTTGAGTGTGTAGGCATCAGAAGCACCTTGGGGTTTTTTAAACCACAAATGGCAGACTTTCTAGATCACTGGGTCTGGGGAGACCTGAGAATTTGTATTTACAGCAAGTTCCCGGGTGATGTTGCTGCTGCTGGTCCAGACTTAGAAAACCACTGACCTAGGAGATCCCCAAACCAAATATGTCTGGAAACAATCTTGGGAAAACAGTAAACAGTGTTGATGCAGTAGGTAAAAGCAAAAATGGAAGAAAACCATCAAGGATGAAGAGTCACTCTGAGCCAGGCACTGTGTAGGGAAATGACTCCCCGCCCAGCCCTAGGACAAAGAACTCAGGGGAACCCTGGGAGGAGATCATTGGCTCGCAGGAGTCATGTTGCTAGTGAGCAGGCGGAGTCAGAATTCAAATCCAGATTTGTGTGTGTGTGTGTTTCCAAAGTTCATTCTATTTCTGCTTCATTAAGACAAAGAACAGGCCAGAAAGTCATTGCAAACCAGGCACAAAGCCGTACCTATGCAATAACTGGAGCCGTCATTTGTAGCCTATGGTATTTGCAATTGCAGGCACTGTGGCTGTTCTCATCACTTTGTGTCCTTTGCCCAACTACCTAATCTCCCTGGCTTCAGTGTCCTCATTGATAAAATGTGGAGAGTAATCATATCCACCTTCTGGGGTTGTTATGAGGAGTAAGTGAAGTAACATGGGTAAAGTAGCGCAGTGCCTGGCGTAAACGATGTGCTGAAATGCTACTATTACCATGGTGGATAAGAGCAAGAGTGAGCAAAGGGAAGATGAGACACCCTGATTGACTTAGCTTATTTGAGAGGCACAGAAAGAGGAAATCTGGAGCCCTCCAGGTAAATTTTTTTCTGACCTTGCTGGTCATTTGTGGCTAGAGATGCCTCCTCAGACCCCTCTATTCTTTTTTAGGTGGGACAGACAAGGAAAGCCAAACTGAAAATACCCTCAAGAGAGGGCATCCATTTGGGCCCATCATAGAGCCTTCAGAATACAGCTGTTACTGGGCAGAGGGACAGGCCTGGTGGAGGGGAGGGGACAAGAAAGACTGGCAGCTGAGGCACGCAGAGGTGATTTCTGTCACTGATGAGCCAGTGACCCATGGCTGATGGCTGTGTATTGGGGGGCTTTCCTTCAGGATAATCATACTGTTGTTCTGCCCAGATCTTGGGCATTTTACTAAAGGAACCAGATTACCTTGGGTGAAGGTGAAGATGAATTCTGGTGGAGGTGAAAAGTTCACAGCAGTTGCCATGGGGATGACCTTAAGAACTTGGTGGAGGTTCCCATGGAAACCAGCTTCCCAATGCAGCGTTAACCATCTAGATCTTCTGTCTTTCATCAGTGACACTTCTCAAAAGCGAGAGGCAGCAGAGGAGAGAGAAGGTAGAAGCACAACCCCCTTCTTACTCATTACCCATCTTCCCAGGTCATATCAAAAGCCACCTTCTTAGAAAGAATTTTCTTTATTCTATCTCTTTCTTCTTTGAATTCCCTTTTTATGGCTCTTATGGCTATCATGACTCTTATTTCCTCGATCTGAGACAATGAGATTTTAAAAGCTCCTAAATGGTTGTTTTATCCTGACCAGAACTTCTTACCATCCTGGGGCTCAGTGTTTGCTTCTGTTCAGAGCCCTAGGCAGAAGTCTTTGATTTATATGAGTGAAGCTGTGGTGGTGCCTTTCCTGCACGTGGCAGCAGGATTCTTCTTCTATTGCCTTTTGTTGTTTCTCTACTCGAGTATCTTCATGATCTTCCAGTGCCCACTGAATCAATCCACACCCTTTCCCTTATCATTTCTTACTCAATCTTGTCACTGACTACTCAACCGAAGCTCTCTACAAAAATCATCAGTGTTTTCTCATCTTTCACAACTTATTTCTATCACCATCTTATAGTTTATACTATAGACATTCCTGGGCTGCCTTTCTCTGTACCTGAACATGGCTATTTTCAGGCTACGCATCTTTCTTGTGGGCTAGACCACCTCATGCTAGCCTTTGCATGGACCTTGATTCTTTGCTATTTCACCATTCTCCCTCATTGTCTTTTCTACGTCAGAAAATGCTAAGTTCCTTGGGGACAGGGATCAGATATTTTACTTCTCAATGGTTCCTTAAATAGTTAAAACAATTCAGGGCATTCAGTGACTTCTCCAAAATGCTTCAATTTATTGAAGGTGTTATAGCAATTGTGTGTGGTCTTATTCCAAGTGTAGTGAATGGAGTAGACCATCCCTATTCACAGATAACAAGTGTACAGGGCAGGGTAAACCATAATAGAAGCAGAAACTAAATCCTACAGTGAAGGGCAAGAATAGTTAAAAAGGGTTCTCCCTATACATTTTATGGGGATAATGACACCTTGGAAAAAGCAGTATGTGATACAGGTTTGGGAGGAAAGGTAAGATTTTAGAGGTGCAGAATGGAAGGGGGCACCCTAGAGAACAGAGTGACTTGGGGTGGTTTGGCCAAAATGGAAGGTGCCAGAAAGGGCAAGTGACTAGAAAGTTTGATTGTATCCAGTGTACATCTAACACCAGGGAAGAAATTTATTTTGAGGGGGCCTTAAGTGACTGAACAGGAAAGTGACCACTCAGCGGTCTGCCTCTGGAAAACTAATCTTAAAGCTAAACTGTCACCTGTATTGGATGATGATCAACTGAAGTCACAAGACTGAACTGAGTGTGGCTGAAGGAGGTGGGACCAGGAACCTAAGCAAAAAATGTCTTAAGACGTTGGATTTTGGACTCTTCATCTTTGCAGCAGCAACAATACTAAACTATAGGGTCCAATAGGCATCTATGGGCAGGGTCATCTAACCACCAAAATTTCCTTTCGAACCATCTGTCTCTGCCTCTAATTCCCTACCCTATGGGGGACTTACTCCATAGACCAGCTCTCCCACCATGCCATTCCAAGCCTTTGTGTCAGGGTCACGGGCTCCATATTTTCCATCGCTGACGATCTCAAGACGGTAGGAATATCCCACATGCTTGGCAATCTCTGCCGCCAGCTCCACACAGTAGCCCTCATAGCGGTCATTGCCTTCAAACTGGTTGGCATTCTTCTTGAGCATCACATAAGGATCTTCCTGGTGGAGAAATGGGAGACAGAGAATGTGGGTTCGGGGTTCATTATTGGGGAGGGAGGCCTTTGGCATGGCAGAGGAGTTAACATTGGTTAACTTTGGGGGAGTCTCTCTAGCCCCTAAACCCACTTCCTGCATTTCTTCTCCCCCCATTACAAAACTTCTTGGGTTAGGGAAGAAAACTTAAAATAAGAATGTTTCATTGAGATGTCGTGCATAGCTTTTCAAGTGATGTTTCAGGAGCTCTTGTGTTTCTTTGAAGGTACCTCTGGGGGTGTGACGGTGGGGAAGTAGACCCTAAATAGGTTCCAAGTTTCTCATGATCAACCACTGAAAATCACAGCAGCTTCACTGATATCCACTCTAGGTGATGTACGTTAGGGGCTTTCTTTGACAATGACTTCTACTCAGGAAGAGTAGAGTCAGAAGCACCACAGTTTAGTCTCTTACATTTTATAGACGGGAAAACTGTGGCTCATAGGAGGGTGATTGACTTATCCAAGGGCACAAAGTGAAATCATGGCAGAGCCAGAGAGCAAAAATCCCTCTGAATTTCAGGATAATTTTTAACTCCCTCTTTCAACCTACTGCACAATTTTGGCCAGAAGAATGAGCAGCTTTCACTCTTGGGGAAGCCTTTGTGTTGGCCTAGCTCACATCCCAGGTAACCTCCACAAACGACTGAGTACTCACTAGGATTGTGGTGACGATGTATGTTCTATTCTGGACACTTGAGTTATCCCCCCCGGCTTGAGCATCTGTGGCTGCAGGGACGAATTTGTCATCTTCATTCCAGTAGCCAATCTGTTAAGGAGAGGGGTGTGGTGACATAGGGTGAGCCAGGATTCTCAGGAATGGCACACTCTGCACCATCTAGCCAACACCAGATAGGAAATCAAGGAGCTGAGCGTCACACCAGCAATGCTGGACACACCAGACTTTAAAGTATGCTAGATATAAACAGCAAGAGACAAGATGCTCTCCAGGTCTGGTCTTCCCAGCCCCACCCCCATGAAAATCCTCAATATGATGGGGAAGCCTGAAAATTGCCTCTTTTGAGGAGTGAGGTTTTAACTGTTTATGTGGCAAATTGTTTTGCACAATGTAAGTCAAGGTCATAGAGATTTAATTCCCTGCCTTGTTCACAAGGTCAAATTCCTCCTTTCCATGCCTAGTAATCCTTCTCTTCTTTAGCTCATTCTGAACTGTAGTTGGAATCATAGGATTTAAACTTTCTTTTTTCTTTCTTTTTAGGTTAACTATATTTTTCCATCTAGATTCAACTTGCTAGGTGATGGTTATTGTATTGTTTATTTATTTCTCTTATTTCCAATTTTTAAACTATTATAATACTGAGCGTACAGTTGTGCCTTGAAATACTGGTTGACAACATTATTTTTTTTAAAGATTAGTTAGTACTTCTTTATACTGACTCATTTTCCAAAGTCTTTCAGCAAATATTTATAGGATCCCTATTGTGCGTAAGACTCTGAGCTAAGATGGTGGTGGTATTGTGTGGCAGAGTTGAGAAAGATACACAAAAGTCTCAGAGATAGTCCTTGCTCTGACAATCCCTCTACTCTGTTCGGGAATACATGACACACACACGCATGTGGCCCCAGAAGTGACAAGTGAGTGACTCAGGTAGCTTGAGCCCAGGGAGTTTGGAGAAGCAGGAGCTAAGTATGAAACCTATGCTGGGAAGAAGGTAGCTGGAGGAGGCGAGGTGGAAGTCACGAGGGATGGACAGGTTGAGTCCAAATCTGTCAGGTCAGAGAAAAGATGAGCCAAGATGTAGATGCACAGATCTGCCCAGATATGTAAGTTCAGTGGGTCCTGGGTGGAGGATAGGGTTAGCCCCAGAGGAAAGTGGGTGCCTGGGTCTAGGTAGCAGAGGGCCTTGCAGGCCAAGCTAAATGGTGTAGGCCTATCCTGCAGGCAACAGGAAGTCATGGAAGGTTTGGGAAGAACAGAATGGCATGGCTAACACACACACACACACGCACACACACCCCCTATCTCTACCTCTGTCTCTATTAAGCTTTAGACCACTGTGTTTTGTGGTTGTTCTGCTGGCTGCAGCTGTAAAGGCAAATAGGAAGGAGAACTGAAGTACATATGGAGAAGGAAGAGCAGTTCTCCAAAGTCAGTCCAGATTCACGAAATCTGAGGCACATGCCAGCCGTCCACTCAAAGGTCATCTTCACCTTGATGTTTTTCCCAGTCCCCTCAGCTAGAAATAAATAGTTCTCCCTGCAATCTCACTGCTGTTAACAACAACAGTATTAATCACCAACACTGATCATGTTCTTGCTCTGTCAGAGGCTGGGTATGATAGATTTTGTGCCACTGCATCTGGCTTAGAGGAGTTTGTTAACCTGCATGGTGAGGGTGGTGATGCAGCTAAGTGGCTGAGGCCGGCCAGGAACCCTGGTCATCTGTCTCCAGGGGCAGCTTTTCACCACAATACTGTTCTCGCTGAGACAGGACTTAGCCCTGGGCTGGAAAGCATATTATTTAACAGTGTTTGGGTGCTTATTGTATTGTAGGCATTCTTCTAAGTGTGTTTTTAGGGACTTCCCTGGTGATCCAGTGGCTAAGACTCTGAACTCCAATTGCAGGGTCCCAGGCTTGGTCAGGGAACTAGATCCCACATGCTGCAACTAAGAATTCACATGTGCAACTAAAGAGCCTGTGTGCCGCAGCTAAGACCTGGTGCAGTCAAACAAATAAAAATAAATATTAATAATAAGTGTTTTTTTTTTTAATGTTTTAACTTCTCTCGTCCTCCCAAAAACCTATGAAGTGGGTAATTAATTATCACTCCAATTTTAAATGTGAAGAAACTGAGATGTGAAGTGGAATAACTTTCCCAAGGTTGCAGGAGAGTTGTGGAGCCGGGATTGGAGCGGGGCAGGCTGGCCACAGGGCTGTGTGTGTCCATGCTCCGCTAGGCTGCCAGCTGACCCTGAGTGCCTCGTGTTGGTTCCCACTGGCCCCATGGTCTAGCTGTTGGTACATCTGTCCCCGTCTCTCCATGGTGCTCCTCGGGAACAAAGCTAGAGGTTTATTCATTCCAGGCTGCCCATTGCTCCACAGAGAAGCAGCTCAGGGAAGAAGGTTTGTTGAGAGAACAAGTGGATCCAACATGGAGACAGTGGATCCTGTTCATGCTGAGACAGTTCAGGGGCGTGAAGCCAGGTGGGAGGCTGTCTCTCAGAACACTAGGTCAGGATTTGCCCTCGCACAGGCATGGGTACCATGCTGCTCATGTGGGGGCACTTTCAGTTAGCTTGGAGGGAGACATTTCTCTCTAAAGACAAGAACTAGAAACTTAGATTTCCAAAATATCAGAGCTGGAAGAGGCCTGAAGAATCATTTCTTCTAACCTCTTCTTTTTTTAGAGAGGGAAAGAGCACTAGGGGACCTGATCAAGACCACAGTGCAACCTTGCCGCCACCACTTTGCTAGGCCTGTGCTTCACGGGGCCCTAGGGCATCTGTGAAGCCCCTTTGCCGCTTCCACGGGATGTGGGCAAGGGGTCAGGAAAGATGGAGGAAGCTATGGGTTCTTCATCCCTGATTCAACCGTCAGCTCTGCTTTTAATCAATTTCACACTTTGGCATTCCCCTTAAGAGTTAATTTTTACAAGGAGACCTTTAATGGAGAAATAAATGTTTCAAACCATTATTGTAGTATATCGTGGTGCAAGTTTAGAAAAATAATTTCCACACTAATTACCCAACACTGACCTGTTTTGCCCCTCGCACTATTAAAATATCACAGACAGGCTGTGAATTATTTTCCCTGTTTTACAGATAACAAAACAGGTTTGGGGAGATCAGATGAGCAAACCTATGAAGTTTATATAGCAGATGGGTGACAAAGCATAGAAGCCAGGTCATGGACCTCAGAAGTAGTATTGTTTAACATAATCAGTAGAAAGTTGGGAGATGATCTAGCAAATTTAATCACCATTTTTTCCTCCTGTAGATGATACTATGGTGTCTTCATGCCCTCCCCCGCCCCACTTCCTCCTCCTTTTTCTTCCTTCTCTCCCTCTTTTCCTTTCTTCCTTCTACCCTCTTCATGATTTGTCACCGGCTCAGCTGTTCTTACTAATCTCTACAACCATCAGTCGTACCATCAGTATCAAGGTAGGTGCCTCCTTTGACATGCAGCTAAGTTCTCTAAAATCTATTGAGTTTGGATAGAGTTTTTCAAATATTAAAAAAAAAAAATTATTTTACTTATTTGACTACCCCAGGTCTTAGTTGTGACTTGAGAACTCTTAGTTGAAGCATGTGGGATCTAGTTTCCTGACCGGGGTTGAAACTGAGGCCCCCTGCTTTGGGAGCACCAAGTCTTAGCCACTGGACTACCAGGGAAGTCCCTTCATGGGAATTATCTTTAAAAGTGGGGGCTTGATGGTACAGATATTGGTCTTTAGCATCAGATAGACCTGGTTTAAAAGATAGACTTTCCTAATTACTAACTGTATGACTTGGGCCAGTTACCTGACCTCAATGGGTCTCAGTCTTTGCCCTGTAGAGGGGATACAACAAGAGTACCTGTCTCACAGGGCGGCTGTGAGAACCAAATGAGTTAATTCATTGACAACAATAATCATAGTGTGTGGTTTGTATTAAGTTGTTATTACACTGCAAAATGATATTCAGTAGGGTAACGCCTAGTTGAAGGCTAACAGGCTTCTGTACTAGAGGACATTTCAGTTTCATTTTGCTATTGAATGTCGCCAGTTTCCGAAAGAAGTATATATTATGGAGCATTTCTCAAACTCATTTGACGACGTAACTCTCCTGATATGCAGCATGTCCTAGGATAAATGGTGCAAAACCCCACAAAACACCACTCTAAAATCACAAGCTGTTTTGATTAAAGAGAGAGGGGAAAAGCAAGATAAATCTGTGTAGACAAGATTTATATGGCTTAGAAAGAGACTTTAAGTTTTAAGGGTAAGGATCCTTCAGAGTTAGTATACTAGCACTAATGTTAAATTGGTATCTATAAAAAATTATTGTTTAGGTTGGGTTATATCAAAAGCCAGAGGAACATTTAAATGTTGTAAGCAAGCTTATCTTATTCCTAACCCTTTTGTAGGGAAATAAAAAAAATATCACCAGTCGGAAGAGCAGGGTGATGCCAAAACCCAGCTTTTTCCTCCATGTCAGCTAGGAGGCTGAGAAATCTAGTTTCACATTTTGATGAAAAGAGAACTGGCAAAGTTTTTTGAAGAGACATTGCATTTCAGAGATGAGAGCAAATTTCCTTTTCTTAGAGAAATGGGCTGGATTATTATACAGCCCTTTGATTCTCTACTAAGGATATGGAAGAACTTTGATTTTATCTCAAAGTAAATCAGAGCTAGTAGTTTGGTAAAAATTGGGCCCCACCATTCAAGAGAAGATTTAAACAATTCTGACAGTGACAGGTCTTCTCCTGGAGCCAGTTAGAATTTTTGATCTCCTGTTTTCCGTCTACCTCTAAAGATTCTTTAAATATAGAAATGAGTCTGTCATGAGATGATAGATTAGATTTTTTAAAGTAAATACAGCCTAAAAAGAAGATGATCATTGAACAGTGTATACAATAGATCTACTTTACACAGTCATCAAATCACATTGACACATTTGTAGCTGTAAGCTGCCTCTGAAGCCACAACTCCTAACCTCCAAAAATGAGATCCATTATGATCAAGTTTTAAAAAGGAAGTTGCCTATTATGGCAGAGACAACCTGATGACCAGCAAGGATTCTTGTTCAATTTTCATAGCCTACAGATATGGTGGGAAGTAGTTACTTAAACTGCCATTGCAATTCCCAGCCTGCCATGTGTCTAGATGGGCCAGGAGATTGGGTTGGCCAGTGGAACGCAGAAGTGATGCATGTCTCTCCTAATCTGACTCCCCCAAATCCCCAGCACAGTTTCTAATATCTTTCTTCCTCACTTGTCAGCTGGCTATTGATAGGCAGGAAGATTCAAACAGACAGTGGAGCCTCCATAAGCCTGAGTCTTAACCAGGGTCCCCAGTCACCCAAACTGATCACTGGGTGAATAAGAATTAGACCTCTGTTGCATTAAACAGCTGAGATTTTTAGAGTTTATCCGTTATTGCACCTTAACTAACATACTTAAAGAATTTGAACTTTGTAAGTTTGCATGTGACTTTATCTGAGTTCTGCTTGAGGTGTTATTTCATTAAATTTATCTGCGTTTTTTTCCTTACTTGCTGGCAGATCTATGGAAAAATGGGCCAGAGTAGTATGCTTCCTGGTTGCCAAGCAACATTCAATATGCTGCCCGCTCATTTAATGAACAACCACTTATTTGCATGTGCTTACTATGCATCAATATATTATCAGCACTGAGGATATAATAAATAACACAACCATGTCCCTGCGTTTAGAGAGCTGACATTTTAGTGAAAGGAGGTGGAGAGGAAGGGAAGAAAGACAATACATATTCAGACCAAGGTTGTCAGACTTCACCTTTAAAGCGCCAGACAGTAAATACTTTAGGCTTTGTGGGTGAAACAGTCTCTGTAGCAACTACCCATCTCTGTTGTCACAGTACAGAAGCAGCCATAGCCAATACCGAAACAAATGAATTTGGCTGTATTCCAAAAGAAAAAAAAAAAACCCACAACTTTATTTATGAACCCTGAAATTTTAATTTCATGTAATTTTCACATATCATGAAGTATTCATCTTTTGATTTACTTCAACCATTTAAAAATGTAAAAATCATTAGCTCATGGGCTGTAAACAAACAGGCAGTTGGCTGGATTTGGCCTGCAGGCTGAAGTTTACCAACCCCAATAGAGATCAGTAAACCAACAAGACTATCTCAGGAAGGGGAAGCACTATGAAAAATTAGGATAATGGGATTGTGCTCGGCGGATGGGGGACACTTTAGATATTTTGGTCAGGAATGGCCTTTCCAGAGTGACTTCAGCAGGGCCAGACTTGAATGACAAAGGAGAGATACTGCACATCAAACTACAGTGATGGCGAATGTTGGGTAAAGAAGCAGACATTCCAGGGTAGCTGTGGAGTTGTGAGCTAGGAAAAGAGGAGCAAGAGTTCAGAGGGCTGCAGTATCTGGGCCTGAAGGCCACAGTAATGTGTTCTGTTACCTTTTACCTGCAGTGGTGTATTGGTCGCTCAGTTGTGTCTGACTCTTTGTGACCCCATGGACTGTAGCCCACCAGGCTCCTCTGTCCATGGAATTCTCCAGGCAAGAATACTGGAGTGGGTTACCATGCCCTTTTTCAGGGATCTTTCTAACCCAGGGATTGAACCTGGGTCTTCTGCATTGCAGGCAGATTCTTTACTATCTGAGCCACCAGGGAAGCCCCTGCAGTAGGAAGCCAGTCAAAGGCTTTAAGCAGAGAAGCGATATAACCTGATATATATTTGAAGATGATCAGCTCTTGTGTTGAGAAACAGCCTTATAGAGGGACAAGAACCTGGCCAGCAGGACTAGTGACCAGTAAGGAGGCTCCTGTGTGAGTCCAGGCAGGTGTAGAAGGTGGCTTGAGTTCTGGAGTCAGCAGTGGAAATGGAGAGAAATGGTTGGATCGAATAGAATAGGACTCAGTATGTCTAAGGAGCTTCCCTGGTGGTAAAGGTCGCAAAGCTTTGGACACAACTTATTGACTAAACCACCACCAGTATGTCTAAAGTTGGGTAGCAAAGATTTAAGGAAAAAACTTCCAAAGGACATTTGGATTGGAGGGCTGTGAATGCTTCAGGACTTTTAATTACTTTTAACATAGGGAGGACTTTGTGTCACTTTCTTTCCTACCTGGTCCTTCCTTTCCAGTTACACTTGGATCATAACTGGGAATGAAAAATTTGAGACAGGGCAGCGGTGACTGAATTCAAGTTGAGACTTGTCCTTTTTAAGTCAAAACATAGCTACAGGAACAATGGTGATGAGAAAAGATGGTTACATCATTAATGCTGGTCCCTTGATGAAAGACCTTCAAGAATTTTCCTGCACTTCTCTCTTGGCAGCCACTCTAAGAATTTGTGATCCTACTTGAATTTGACAAGGCATTTTATTTGAATAGAGATCCCTATTTGAATCAGTACCCCATGGTGAAGTGCAGTCTCTGAATGGCATTTCACAAGGCTTTAGATTTACTGGAGCCACTGCACATTCTGGCATTTGAAGCTCCGAAGTGTGGGATGAATGTATGCCCAGAGACCACTCACATTTCAATAGGGTGTCAAATTGGACGCAGACACCTAGAGTGTGTGTTGGCAGATCAGTGGCCAGGATATGTGCCTAAAGATCAGGAGAGAGTCCCCAAGGCTCCCAGTTAAACAGCAGAGACCACTCATACATTTTTATTATTGTTCAACAGGTAAGCCACGCAAGTGTTTGTCTAACTTCAGTGCCGCAACTTGTAACCATTCTGTCAGTGTTTCTCACCACGCCACCCAGTGCCCCATGAAGCCCACAGGCTTGGGAATGGGAGAGCATGAGCATCACTGTCCAGTAGAACCTGCAGTGATGATGGGTATGATCGACATCTGTGCTGTCTACTGTGGCAGCCTCTAGCCACCTGTGGCTGTTGAGCACTTGAAGCATGGCTAGTGCAACTGAGGGGCTTGTAAATTTTCATTATTTAGGATTAAATTGAAATAGCCAACCATGGCTAGTGGCAACTGTATTTGACAGCACAGGCATAGAGAGTATCAAGTTTGAGAGATTAAGACCTAGTCTGCAATGTGTCAGGCCCAGCCCTCAGAACTTCTGCACCCATTAGATCATTTAATCCCTACTTACGGCACAAAGAACCTGATTTACTTGTTCAGAGTCACAGGCTGGTAAGGGGTGACGCCAGGATGGAATCCCAGGATTCTGGGGCTGATGCTCTGACACTCTACCAGCTTCATACTGTGTGTGCACAGCCTCTTATTTACCACACTGTGCCACCCCAAGGAACTAGGAATGTGGTGAAGGCCATGGGCAGTAAAATAGAGGTGGCCATGAAGCATAACAAGGAAGCCCAGGGAAGGCTTTCCTGGGTAGCAGCATTTACCCTGACTCTTGAAGTCAGGTTAGAATAGGGGGATAGGATAGACAAGTCCTAGGCAGGGGGAACATGTTTGTAGGCTGGGAGGTGAGAAAGAACATGATGTTTTCCTGGTAGTGAACGTTGGTTGGAATGACTGGAATGGAAGAATGAAGAAAGTGAGCGTCAAAGATCAAGGTCAGAGAAATTGGCAAGACTAGAATGCAGAGTCTGGTAGAATTCTGAATGTTTTCTCCAAGAATTTGAACATTATTCTAAGATGTTTAGTAAGCACATATATGCTTACTAAACATTGTATATATATATATATATATATATATATATATATATATATAGAGAGAGAGAGAGAGAGAGAGAGAGAGAGAGAGAGAGAATATGACCAAGTGTGGATTAGGAAAAGATGGTTGCTGCTGCTGCTGCTGCTAAGTCGCTTCAGTCGTGTCCGACTCTGTGCGACCCCATAGACGGCAGCCCACCAGGCTCCGCCCTCCCTGGGATTCTCCAGGAAACTTCCTCAATAAACCATCATTCTCAAGTTCTTACCTTGAAATCCCTCAGGAACAGAAGTGGCATTTTATACAAATCTATTACTTCATTTTTTTCAAAATATTTTCCCATCCCTTGGATCTTTACAAGCACCCCAAGGCAAAGGTAGAGATTTTTTTATCTCCATTTTGCAGTGAATCAATTCTCAGAGGAACAACTCACTTGCCCAGAATCCTAGCTGGCTAGCAGTAGAGCCCAGATTAGAATCCTCACTGCCTGCTTCTCTTCTAAGAGATCCAGTCCAGGACAGTGTGTTCCCCAGGCCCTCAGCTCCGGCCTGAGCCTCTGTTCAGCCCTCTCCTCCCTGTGTAATGGAAGCAAAGGGAGCTTTACCTTTCGGATGCCATCATGCTTCATTTCGATCACGTGGAGGGTGTAGTTGGTCCGCCGTCCTTTCTCATTAAATTGCACATTTCCTGTCAAGCCTTCAAACCGCACCTGCAAGAAAAAGCCAGGTGGTGACCAGTGAAGTCTGAAGTTGCGCTTCATGTTTCTTCATTTGCTGGCTTTTCCTGATGAACTGACAGCCCAGAACCTGAGAAAGTTACATGGAATGAGGTCTTAGAGTAGCATCAATCCTAAACACCTCTCTACTCCTTTCCTGGAGCAGGCGTAACTGTTGGAGAACAGTTCTCCTATTAAAATGAAATTCCTCCTGAAAACTGCTTCACTCATTGCTTTTGGCCAACAGTAAGACTGGATCGAAGTCGATCTTCTTAGGAAATCTCTGTGTCATCCTCAATCCCGTAACCCTATCAGGACCACCACCATGAGAATCACCACTCCTCAGACATACCTTCAGATGCAGAAACTGAAGGAGACCCATGAAGGAAGAGACTGGTGTGCCCTCCCCGGTGAGTCAGGGGAACAGGACTGGGAGCCAGCTTCGTGACACTTTGGGCTATGCCTCAGTGTTGCTTTGTAATTCCTTTGTGAGGCAAGGGAATAAAATACCTGGGAACCTGAATACCTAGAATTGGGTGACCTGGATTTTACCCCAGTTTTCCTCTGAACAGCCAAGTGACTGGATGATCACCTCTCCAAGCCTCTAGTTTCCAAAATTCCTGCTCCATCTACCTTACTTGAGACAGCAACTGTGAAAGTGATATGCAAACTTTAAAGCATCTGAGGAAACCCTTTATGGTAAGATCAGATCATGTAGGACTTTGAACAGGTCTCAGCTGTTGAATCAACGTGTGTATAGGAAGCCCCCAAATATGCCTCATAGGATTTCTTCTCCACAAATGAGTTGGATTAAACTTTCATGGCTTCCTATATTCAAGCTCATTTTAAAGGCTGAGTGGTCAGCATGGGGGATCCAAGATCTTTGGGACTAAGCCTGCTGCTCTGGAGGTGACCAATAAAATTGGTCCACCCTCAAATTGGGGATGAGTCTAGCTGTGTGTCATCAGCTCAGGTACTAGAAATCACATTCTCCAACCATGATCTATCACGTGTCCTCAGATCTGTCTGGCCTAAGGCCAGTGAGATGAGTCTGTACCAGTAGCCAATATGAACCTTGCCCTCTAACCCAGCATTATTTATTTCCCTGCTCTTCAAACAGGCTTCAAAGGAAGCCTTGCAGGGTGTAACCATTTTCTGACAGTGAATGACCAACCCCTCTGCCTCTGGAAGTTATAAGAATAGCTGGGGTGTGTGTATGTATTTAAGATGGGATGTGTGAGAGGGAGAGGGAAGGAAGGAAGGAAAGAAAGAAAGGAAGGAAGAAAGAAAAGTGTGTCTCTTCTCAGGCTGACCCTCCCATCACCTCCTGGTTTGAAGTCTCAGTAGGGAGGTCACAGTAGGCCTAGAGCACTGAATAAATTATGCAACAAATTCTTCACTCTCTGAGATGAAATCTGGAGAAATTCTCACTCTGGAAAATCTAGGCTACTTTTGCTTTTCAAAGGGAAAGCAAAGCACCGATCCTGCTACAAAGAATGAGACAAGAGCAATTCTAATCCATCAGCAGCTTCACCTTCTCTCCTTGGTCCTCTCTGGCCCATCGTTAGCTTGCCATTCATTGCTGTGTGCCAGCTCATGTGACTCATTTGGAAAAATAGACTGGGACAGATGTGCAGATGATTTTCAGAAACAGAAATGTGTCATTAATGATTCAAACAGGCATCTATTTTTGGCCCCAGTGTCAAGTGTCATACTAATTATCATTATGTCATAATTCATATGCAAATTGCCTAATGCCTCTATGACTCAGTTTCCTCATTTGTTTAATGGGACCCATTAGGGTTAATTATGTCTTAAGGTTGGTTTAAGGATGAAATTAGATATTTTTTGATCAATGCTTGCCCCATGGCAAGTACTCAACAAAGGCTAGCTCTTATTTTTATTGTTACTAATAGTGTTGTTAATACTACCACCATTTTCCCAGTGTTTATGAAGCATTTTGCACATATTACTTTATCTTCATTCAGAGGAACGCCTGAGATAGGTTGGTTAGAGAGAGATTAGGATCTTCAGTTTCTTTTTTTTTTTTTTAATTTGTTTTATTTATTTGGCTATGTCAGGTCTTAGTTGCAGCATGTGGGGTCTAGTTCTCTGTCCGGGAATCAAACCTGGGCGCCCTGCATTGGGAGCATGGAGTCCCAGCCACTGGACCACCAGGGACGTCCCAATCTTCACTTTCATGGCAGAAACCCAGACTCTAGATGGCAAAGTGATTTGCTCATGACTTAGGACTTACAAGTGTCCGAGGCAGGTCTGAAATCCAGAGCTTCTGACATATTCTGGTTTCTTCACTTCATATACCAAGTGGCCTCTCAAACGGAGGCCCACGCTACTGTCCTTGGCTCTGAGAGGTGACACAGAAATGTGTAAAGTCATGTGTTCTCCGTGTATACAGCTGCCATCCTCTGTTCTAGCTGGGCCTTGCCCAGGCCACGCTCTAATTCCTCTGTACAAGTCACTAGGCCTGTTTCTTAGTTTCCTCTTCAAAGGACTGAAATGTTTAGCATATTGTCTAGGACATAAATGTTCAGTGTATGGTATCTGTTATTTACGTGTTGGTGATGTGAAGATAATGATGATTACTACTATTGCTGCTACTGCTGTGCTGTGTTCAGTGGGTATGAAGTATGGACAATAAGATTTAACATGGGCATGATAAGCTGTGGCCTCACAGCAGGGGATTCTTTCCGCAGAAATGAGAGTCTTGTCGGTGTCATTTATACATGCCTTTCTCAGTTTCCAAGAAAATAATCATCAGCAGCAAAGTTTTGTGACCTGAGGGCCTCTTACATTGCCAAACTGTTTTCACAAGATGCTGCTTATGTGATGTTCCCAGAAACCCAGTGAGTGGCAAAAGCAGAGGTTATTTTGCTGATTGTACAGGCAGGCGGTGGAGATACCCTGGCCCAGGGCTTCTACAGCCTCTCTGTGGCTGCCTTGAAGTGGGTCTGTTCTCTTGGCTTCTCCTCCTGAATGCCCACTGGGTGTGGGAAGCCAGAGTCTGTGGACCAGGGCCCAGGGGACCACATGCTGGTCATTCTAGTGGGGCAAGCAAGTCTCAGGACCCCTCTGAGCTTCCACTTTCCCACCTGATCAATGGGAATAATAATCCTGGCTCTAGCTATCTCAGGCAGTGGCCCTGAGCTTCAAAGAAACTTATATATTATCCTTTAAAAGATTTATTTTTGAGCTTTGTCACAAGCCAGAAAGGGAGGCAGTGTTATGAGGATTATACTCACTTAAGAGATGAGGAAATTAATGCCAGAAAAGTTGAGCAATTAATCCAGGATCCTTCAGATAGTGCTTGGTGGCAGCATGGTGAGAGCCCAGTTCTTGTCCCCCTAACGTATTAATTGCCCCGGAGTCCTACTTGTACCCTCACTGTAGACTCCTGCTGGTATCCTTTACATCCTCACCCAGACCCTCCAAAACCCAAATCACTCTTTGTTCAAAGTCATCCTTCCTTTAAGGCATACATGACCATCCATCTCAGTTTGCTTGCGATCGATCCAGTCTACATCTCTTGTTCTGGGATAATTGGTCATAGCTCTCCCTTTCATTCCTCAGTGTCCCAGGTTGGATGATAAATTATATGGTCATCTTATTTAAAGCCCCAGTCACATGCCTACAGATAGTCTGGTAATGTCCATAGTCCTCAGTTGTAGCATTCTTTTCTGACCATCCAGAGCACCAACAGTCTGGCTATGTATGTGATTTAGCTCCTAACCCACAACTTTATGGCAATTATTTCTTAGGGGCTTATCTTTCCTTCAACACTGGGTCTTCAGTTTGAGTTGCAGGACTGTGTCTTACACCCTTATTCCTCTCCCCCCGCCACGACCTCATCTAGCAAAGTGCCCTGTTAATCTTCATGTTGATGTGTGTGATCATTAGCTGACAAACTGCAAACACAAATGCTAAGAGGGCTGATCATTATTTAGGGCAGATATTCTTCAACTTCAATTCTTCAACGTCTTAGCTGGGCTTCTGGAAGTGTCTGTGGTTCCCTCAGACTCATGGTCATGCAAAAATATATGTGTGTGCGTGTGCATTTTTCTGGGGAAAAGGTATAAAGCTTTTTTTGTCCTGTCATATCCTCAAAGGGCCAATGACCTCGTAAATGCTAAGAGTCTGACTTGGGGAACTCACTCTTTTCTGCCAGCCAGAAGCCAACTTATAGGTACCCTAATGTTTCCTCTTTCCTGGAGCATTGAGGAGTTCCAGGATTGTGCGATCATTAATATTCTGAGTGCCCCCTTGGATGTCAGGCAGGGTGAGGAGATGGGGGCAGGCAGGCGACTGAGTTATCTTCACTCTGCTCCTGGGGAAACTGTAGCGGGTGAGGGAGATCTGAGGCCCTCGGATATTACCCAAGGCCACATGCTGTAGCTGGCTGGGCCAGAGCTCCTCCTTATGTGCTGGGCTAGGCCTTTGAGGCTTCAGAGCAGAGCAGTTAAGGGTACAGTGAGGTAGCAAGGAGATGTGGGGTGGAATCCCACCTTTACCACTAACTAGCTGTATAATTTGGGGGAATTCTTGAACATCTGTGTAGCTCAGTGTCTATATTTATAAAGCACAGTTAATAAAACCAGCTACCTCAGAGGGTTATATTATAGGGGATTCAGTGAGATCAGTCACGTAAAATATGTTCAGAACCTTGTGCATAGTGAGCCCTGGACATGTCATAGCTGGTATGACCCTTAGTTTTAGAATAATGTGCTTATTCCTCCTGGTCTAACTCACAGACTTCCCAGCTTGACCACAACCTGACCGTCAGGTCCCTCCCCACTTGTGACCTGAAGGTCAGAGGTCAGGGTAGAAGTGACTTGAGATCCCAAGTTGGGGTCTAAGGACTGACTGGCATTGGGATTTACTCAGTCTGCTGTGGGCACACAGATTCTCCCTAGTGGCATGGCTATTTAAAGAGATGGATCTAGATGGTGAAATGGCTAGACAGCAGCCATGACTGTGTGTGGGAGGCCCTGAGGCTCAGTACGTACAAGCAAAGGTCCTTGGGGCCACAGGACAGGCTAGAGGCAGGAGGAGGAGCCCCAGCTGGGGGTCTGTTACAGTCTTTGCTGCTAAGCTGCTGTGTGATCCTGGGGGAGTTACTGCCCACTCTGGGTCAGCTGCTTCATCTCTAATGTAAGGAAAAGTGGGAGTCGTCATCTCTCAGGTCTCTTTCTGCCATACATTTTTGTGATTTGAAGTGATAAACAAAGATTTGATTCAGTTTGAACAGCTGATCTTCGGATCAGAATGTTGATCATATTTTGTTTTTGTTTTTGCGGCTAGTTCTCCCCACCCTACATCTAGCCACAGTAGATACTAAACAGAGTTTCTTGAGGACAGGCCTTGCCTTCTCTAATTGTCCCGAGAGCTTGGCCCTAGGCCAGAGCATACAGTAGGCTCACAGGAACAGGCTGACTGGCATACACATGTCGTGACTCAAGACAGTATAGAGCAGTGGTTCTTATCTTTTCTGGCACCAGGGACCAGTTTTGTGGAAGACAATTTTTCCATGACCAGGGTAGTGGCCCCTGCCATGGTTTCAGGATGATTCAAATGCATTACATTTATTTTGTACTTATTTCTATTGTTATTAATATTACATCAGCTCCACCTCAGATCACCAGGCATTAGATCCTAGAGTTTGGGCACCCCTGGTGTAGAGGAGATCATTATTATTTTGATGAAAGCAACTGCCTCCTCTCAACCCCACTGAAGGCAGAAGCAGAAGACTGAGCATGTTACAACCAGAAAGACATGGGTTAGAGCATAAGGAAAATTAATTAGATGCTTAGAATTCATAAGCCAGTTGAGAACTGAGAGTGGTCTCTCTGACTGATTCATTGTCATGGGTGAGGAAAGGGAAGGGTGTGGGAGATCTGAATGAGTATTTCAAGGTCACCCCGAGACTCAAGGGGCCGGCTGGTCTTGGACCCCAGGTCTCCTGTGTCAGAGTCCTTTCTGCCACTCGCATTGTCTCCAGGCTTCATCACTGTCATGGTGATGTCAGCGTTTCCTTCCAGGGACATCCTTAAGATGAGAGAGGCAAGGGAGCTGGAAGGGTTGTGAAGCTGAGGGCAAGTCCCTGGGACCTTCTGAAACAGCTTCACATTGCAAACAGAAGCTGTCTCGACTGTGGAGCCTGGAAGAGCATTTTAAATAAGCCAGAAGGCAGGCACCGCACCTTTGGCAATCGTTCTGAAGCTGCTGGGTTGTCGGCTCTTGCTGCCTAGCGATTCGGGGCCACCCTGCACAGTGACGGGGGATGGAGCAGAAAGGGCTGTGAGTGGACCCGTTTGCATCTAGCCACAGGGCAGTTGCTTTGCTTCATTCCAAAGGACAGAAGTCTATGTTCTCCTCCACGTGCAGGCGCTTCATCCGAGCTAAAGAACAACTGATGATATTCCCATCTTGTGTGTTTCTCCAGGTTGTAAAAATTGCTAGAGCTGTGCATGTGTGGTTGGAAAACAAATGGGAACAGTTGTACATTTTGCTCTACATTTCTCCCTCATTCAGAAATGCTCCTCTCCTCTCTTGGATGGAGAGAGCAGGTCCTGAGAGTCATTTGCACCAAAACATCTTGCTGTTGCCGACTCGCCACTGTGTCTGATACTTGGACATTCCTCTGAAGTGAGCCCTGCCCTCTGTGCCCAGTCCCCTTTGGAAATACAGTCTCTCTCAGGAGACATCAGAGGCATCATATAGTGTGGTATGTGTCAGGACTTGGAGAACTAGTCTGTGCTTGAGGTGCTTCTAGAAACTTCTAGAGATTTCTAGGAGTTCAGAGAATGATAAAGCTGGGCAAGTCCCCAGAACCTTCTAAACCAGGAATGGCTCACATGTATCTGTCTCATCCTGCTTCCACAGCAGACATATCACTGTGTGTTTATATTCCTCCCTGTTGAATCTGGATTCAGCCTCAGAATCCTCTGCAAAGTCAATTGATTGGAAGATCCTGACCATTTTATATCCCTGTTCTTTGCCCATTCTTAAGTGCAAGCAAAATTGATGACTGCAATGCTGAGAAGCAAGAAAATAAAATCAGAAGTGTCGAGAAACATTTTCAGGGTCCCATCCTGACATGTGCACAGAGAGCAAAGATAATGAAGAAATATAGAAAATCAGGGCAAGAGAGCAGAGTCTCTGAGAGCCTGCAAAAATGGTTCAGTTTCATCCTTGTGTCTTTCAAGTCCCCTTTCAAATACAGCATCCCTGGCTTCCCCTTCTTAGCATAATCCCTAAGCAGAAAATAGAGCTCTTGTGCTGTCAGGAATGACTAGTCCATACAATTAAGTTTTTTAATTTTGTTTTTCAAATTTCTACATGACCTTTCCTATATGTCAGAGCCACAGACACAATGCAGTGGTGGTCCAAACTTCAGGTGTGCTCCGCCTTTTTTTTTTCAATAGCTACATCCCACCTGACACTGATGCTTAAATCCCCTGCGAGGCTCCCATAGGGTGGGGCCACCATCGTTGCCAGCCTCACCTGCTGCAGAGCTCTCTGGATGTCGATGCCCTGACCCCAGGGCACGGCTGGGTTAGCCAGGCAGTCTCCAGCATTCCCTCGACGGGAGATATCGATTCTCTGCCTCCTCAGGCTCTGGAAAGCCTCAGCCATCACCTTCACCCCGTCGTAGGTGAGCGCAGAGGTGTACTGGTGGGAAGAACAGAGACAGTTCAGTGTCAGAGAGAGAGCTGGCAGGGAGTCAGGTGGGAGCTGTATCTGGGAAGGAGCTTCCTGGAGATGAGGGTGCCTGCAGTGAGCCAGGGATGGGGGGTATGGTGGGGACGGGGAGCGGCTGTAAGCCAGGAAGCACCTGTCTCTCAGATGGGGCTGCTGCTCCACCTCCCTAGCCAATATTGCCCTCCCGAACTGTGAGTTCAGTATTATTGTTGGTTGTGAGGTTCAAAGAGAATTCTAGGATTGTCTATCCAATCCATTTAAAAATGTTGGTTCATTTGGGGGGAAAAGGCATAGATTGAATACAAAACATCTAAGTTAAATACAGCACATCTGTATCTGTCTGATACAGTCCATGAAAACGACTTGGTTTTCTCTCTGTTGCCAATTGGGAGCCAAGAAGAACAGTTTACTCCACCATCCCTGGTGACAGTAAAAGAAAAAAAAGAATAATCTGAGAAGGGTAAGCTCTTAATTATTTCCGCATGCAGCTTACTCAAGTGGCAAGTTTATATTCCACAAAATTTCCCCTTGTGCTTCTCCATGCTAAGCCTCAATTTTATCCCCCTCTTATCTAAGAAGGTACTAAAATGTTGAAACAAAAGCAAGATAACAATCCAGAACAACATTTCCCAGCACTGGCAATCATATCTATTCTCATTAATTTGTCTCTGATGTCTAGCATGTTCTCTGGTACATCCTAAGTTCACAGTAGAGTCTTGTAGAATGAATATATAGGTATTTTTCCAACTTTTAACTTTGCTCCTTTTGCTTTTGGGGCTTCCCTGTGGCACAGTGGTAAACAATCTACCTGCCAAGCAGGAGACATGGGTTCAATCCCTGGATTGGGAAGATCCACTGGAGAAGGAAATGGTAACCCACTCAAGTAGTCTTGTCTAGGAGATCCCATGGTCAGAAGGATCCTGATGGGCTATAGACCATGGGGTTGCAAAGAACTGGACATGAGTTAGCCACTGAGTGTGCGTGCACATAGACACACAAATACTTCCTTTTTAAAGTAAATACATTACACTTGGTTATCTTTATAATCATTTCCAATCTTTTGGAAATTGGGTGGGATAGTCACATGCTAGTGAGTGAAACTGCTCTGTAGTTTACTCATTGCTTGAAATCATATTTGTGATTTTGTTTGCTTAAGCTCATGTTGAAGTGCCTTTATTTCTAAATTCCTAAATCAGTTTGAGCAAAACTGGGATGACAGTGTCTTGGTTCGGTGGCCTGACATTTACCAAATGAAACTGACCAGGGGCAAGAGAGAGTTGGCAAGGATCCACAGTTGGCCCTGGATAAACAGATTTAGCCTCAGAATCCTTCTCAACACAGTGTTCCCCGTAGCCACTGCCAAGCTGTTAAATTTGAGGTGGGGAAGAGAAATTATCCTCTATTCTTACTCTGGAGTGAAAGTGAATGTCGCTCAGTTGTGTCTGACTCTTTGTGACCCCATGGACTATAGAGTCCATGGAATTCTCTAGGCCAGAATACTGGAGTGGGTAGCCCTTCCCTTCTCCAGGAGATCTTCCCAACCCAGGGATCGAACCCAGGTCTCCTGCATTGCAGGAGGACTCTTTACCAGCTAAGCCAGAAGGGAAGCCCAAGAATACTGGAGTGGGTAGCCTGTTCCTTCTCCAATGGGTCTTCCTGACCCAGGAATTGAACTGGGACCTCCTGCATTGCAGGAAGATTCTTTACCAACTGAGCTATCAGGGAAGCCCATCTTTATTCTAAACCATTATCAAATAGAAAACAAAATAGATTTTAGCCGCAGGGATTAAAGCTGCCTTGCTGGGAATGAGAAGCTGGTAGTCTGCATGATAATTGGGAGTTGACTCTCTGAGGCAGAAATGTACTGGTTATTGCTTAGTTAAGTTTCCTTGGTTTTTAGCCAGGTATGTGGCTGACCAGAAGGACCAGCCCACTGCACAAATCTAGGAGGCTCAATCCATGAAGAAATAAATGCTAATAGCATCCCCCTGGAGTTGTGCAACATGGTGGTCCTGCCCAGAGTAGAGACACCATTTTCCAGTTCCTACTGTAGCTAGCTGGGATAGGTTCCTGAGATGTGGCCAATAGCATGTGAGAGGAAGATCTGTATGTAACTTCTGGAAAGAGTTCTTAAGGGAAACAGTTTTGCTTTCTATTTTCCTTTTCCCTTCCTGGTGGGTAGAATACTGAGGTAATTGTTGGTGCTTCTGCAGCCATTTTGGGCTATAAGGTCACAGCTGTATGCTGAGGATAGCAGAACAGGAAGATAGAAAATGTCTCTAAGTGTTTGGTGATTATGAAACCATTATACAAGCCCCAGATTGCTGACTTCTGAGTTTTGTTTATATGAAAAAGGAGCAAAATGTCTATCTTGTTAAAACCATTGTCATTCTGGAGTGCCCATACCCTCAGTCTTTATGGATGTACTTTCCTTAGCTTGTTCCCCTTAGAAAGTCTGTCCTTTTCTAAAGGCGAATACTACCCAGGAATCTAGGGCAAGCAAAGGGACCAGCAAGGTCCTTTCTTGCCTGCTGCCCATCCTCTTACCTTAGGTCTCTTCCAGTCCACCCGGGTGTGGTCTCGAGCATCACTGGTTTTCCACTGCTGCATGATCTTGGCTGGGATGGTGTCTGTGTAGTTCACCAACTGGAAACCTGTTACGTTTGCTCCACTTTCCTTGAATTTGTTTAAGTCGATGTCCATGAAACCCTGGGTGGTGAGGAAGGGAAAGAAGTTAGAATATGCTGCCTGGATGTGTCACTTTAACCATGTTACAGAATCACAGCATTTTCCACCCTGTTCAGACTTAAGGTGAAACTGACTTAATGGAGAGGCAGTTGCAGTTCCCTTCCTTCTCACCTCTGTTATCACTTACTTCGTGTGCTAAGTTAGCACACTGGTTAAGAGCACTTGCTCAGGAGCCAGCCATGCCTGGGCTGAAGGGTAGGCTCTGCTACTCAGAGCTATGAGTTACATACTCTACCTTGGACCAAGTTCTCTGATGGTTTCCTGTATGAATGATAGAGGTTAGGAGGCTGGGGAGAAAAAGCAGTGCAATGATGCATGTCAAATCCATGTTGCAAGACTGAGTGATCAATAAACAGTGTCTGGGATTATTATAACAACACAGGTATGTGATAGTTTAGAAAACATGAGGGGGACCTTTGTCCTTTACCACCATCACTCTGCCCTTTCTGACTGGAGAGGCATCTGAAGTCTCTCCGGGGCAAGCTTCTGTGGGCGCCCCAAGGTCCCCAGCATGTCCCCAGCACATCTGGAAGAGGCTGGATGCTGATTATACCTCTCCGCCTGCCCACCCTGTGCTTTTTCCTGTGCTGCAGGCAAGGTCTTGCAAGTGAGGCCAGATCAATGCTCCTGTCCACAAAGGGTTTCTTATTGGGAATGAAACTTTCCTCCCTATTTGGCAAAGTTCATTCAAACTCAGGAAGCCTTCAAGATAGAAAGGAAACCTTGTATCTGTATAATATATTCCACAGCGTAAGATACTTTCAAATCTATGGCTGCATTTCACTTTAATGCCTTTATAAGGTAGAAATTGTACATCTGTTTGCCTGATAAAGAAACTGAGATAGAGAATTGCTTGCACAAAGTCATTCAATGATTTAGTGGCATACAGGGGACCAGAACTAAGGCCTTCTGAAGGCCTATGCTTACTTATTCTCTTGTCATAAATTCAAAAAACATTTTTTGAAAGCCAGTGTACTATTCTAATGCTATCCTAAGGCAGTGTACTATTCTAATAGTGAGTAAAACAAATTCCTTCTCTTATGAAGCTTACTTTCTAGTGGGAAGAATGGACCATAAACAAACTATTGTGTATAAAATAAGCTAAAAGGATATATTGTACAATAGAGGACAAATGTTTTATAATAAGTATAAATGAAGTATAGCCTTTAAACACCGTGAATCACGAAGAATTGATGCTTTCAAATTGTGGTGCTGGAGAAGACTCTTGAGAGTGCCTTGGGCAGCAAGGAGCTCAAACCAGTCCATCCTAAAGGAAATCAGTCCTGAGTATTCATTGGAAGGACTGATGCCGAAGCTGAAACTCCAATACTTTGGCCACCTAATGCGAAGAACTGACTCATTGGAAAAGACCCTGATGCTGGGAAAGATTGAGGGCAGGAGAAGAAGGGGATGACAGAGGATGTGATGGTTGGATGGCATCATCGACTCAATGGACATGTTTGAGCAAGCTCTGGGAGATGGTGAAGAACAAGGAAGCCTGGCCTGCTGCAGTCCATGGGGTCACAAAGAGTTAGACACACCTTTGCAAGTGAACAACAGCAACATGGTATTTATTATACATCAACTATATTTCAAATTTTAAAAAGTAAGCATGTAGCATGTGTAGGGTAGAATCCAGTAGAGGATACTGTGCGGTAGCTAAGAGTCCTCTGAAGGAAGATGAAGTGGGGAAAGAGGATGAGGAGAGGAGCGCAGGGCCTGGCCCCGGGAGGCATGGTCCAAATGAGCTGCCCTGAGGAGGTGGTGTCACCACAGGGACCTGACTGATGTGAAGCTGTGGCATGGGCTCTGGGGGAATCTGGGGAAGAGCATTCTGAGCAATGGCTCAGAGACCGGAGGATGCTTAGCATATTGTAGAAACAGTGAGAAGACTGGTGTGACTAGCACAGCACGAGAGAGAGAGGGAGAGAGAGAGAGAGAGAGAGAGAGAGAGAGAGAGAGAGA